>LR749747.1:1733316-1755000 GCA_902729485.2 Mus minutoides | reverse complement strand
CCCTCATTGCTTCAGCCCTCACTCACTCAGCATGGACCACTATCTCTAACAAACTCCTGTGCAGGCTCTTTCCTTTCCTTTCCTTTCCTTTCCTTTCCTTTCCTTTCCTTTCCTTTCCTTTCCTTTCCTTTCCTTTCCTTTCCTTTCCTTCCCTTCCCTTCCCTTCCCTTCCCTTCCCTTCCCTTCCCTTCCCTTCCCTTCCCTTCCCTTCCCTTTCCTTTCCTTTTGTTTTTATCCTTTGTTAATAAGAAAACACAAAACCCTTCCCCTCTTGATGGGAGGCTCCTTGGAGATTAGAGGATGTGAGAAGACCCTCATGTGATGTCAGAAAGCTTTAAGTGGGCAAAGGGAGAGGTGAGCCTCTCTGAGCAAGCCCACACCCCAGAGCTTTGCTTCCTCTTGGAAAGTCCCATCCAATTGGAGTGGCTGATGACACAAAAAGGGATTGTGGGGTGCAAACTTGACTGTCATTTCCTGGTGGTGTAATCCTTGGCTCTTTCTCTTAATATTTCAATGTTTCCATTCTTCACCCCTAAAAGAGGAACACTAACACCTCTGGCTTTGAATGGCTTGCTGTAAGATTAAATGAGTTTATTCTTACAGCTCATTTGGATCCACACGAAGAGCAGAATGACCTCTCTAAAAATGTTTATTAAATAAAGTCTAATCTTTGCAGCCTAATAGATCTTAGTCCAAGGTCAGATATGTCGGAACATAGGGTTTTTCTAAAGAGTCTAAAATAATGAAAGAAAGTAATAAAATACCCCCAAATCTTTTTATATCTTCAAAGAAATGATAACTGCAAAGAAAACAGTACCATGCTAAAGTTGTAAAACTTTTAAACGTAACGGGGTGGAGTGATAGCACTTCAAAATTTACCAATAAAATAAAATAAAATAAAATAAAATAAAATAAAATAAAATAAATAAAAAACAGGTATGGTCTTAAGTTCTGTAGTAGTTTTAAAATTAAAGGGTGTCTGTATATGCTGAGCTCTGTATATGCTGATATACGGCTGGTCACTGTGTACTAAGACTGAGTACTAGCACCAAGTACAGACCATTTGAGCTTATCTGCTTATTCAAATAAGGGTCCCCCAAGTCAGCATCTGAAGCTGAACAATACAAGGGGATAGGAAGGCACAGGGTAATGGGGGGTCTTATTAACGATGAATAAATAGCATGAGCTGCTATTGGTCATTGCTATCTGCTGGTGTTGCTGATCTATGTGAAATTCCACACTGACCTGGCTGTGAGCATACTCTATCTTGTTCATCAGCCCTTTCTGATCTGCCAAAACCCCCTTCCATCCTTCACATCTTTTACCACTTTTGCTACCTCTGAGCCGCTCCCACTTTCTAGACTTCAAATATCCCCGGCTCATTCTGATTGCAGGGACTTTGCGTGCATGACCCACAGCCAAGAGTTCCTCCTCCTCCTAAAGGGCAAAACATGGCTTTACTGTCACTACTGTCGAAGACAGCCTCCACCTTCTTCTTCCCCTCTCCTTCATCTCCTCTTCAGAAGTTATATCTCTAATTGTGCATGGATCAGGAGATATGCATGTGTGATGTACGCACTTGTGGGTGTGCTTCATACCTGCACACAGAGGCCAAAAGAGGACCTTTCTGATCCTCTGTCACTATCTTATTCCTTTGAGACTGAGGCTGACCTGAACTTGAATGCCAATCTTCCTCCTATCTCTGCTCCCTACAGCGCAGGCTTTACAGGCCCTTGCAAGACCACACCCAGCTTATTTCATAGATGTTGAAATCCAGACTTGAGTCCTCATGATTGAGCAGCAAGCTCTCTTGATCTTTGAGCACTATATTCTCCCTTCATGTAAGTTGCTGAAATTCACAGCTGGGATTTTTCCTAACTAACTAGCTTTTGAAATAATGCTTTTATCTCTCTTAGTCAACTAAAATGTGCCTTCTCTGAGCGATGGCGGCATGTCTGCTTTATTTTCAGCTCTATCCTGAGTACCTTGTCTGTAGTCTGATGTATGATAGGAGCTCAATAATTACTCACTGAGTGGGTGGATGAAGGGAAGGAAGGAGGATGGGAGGGAGGGAGAGAGGGAGGGATGGACAGATGGATAATGTTAGACTGAATTGTAAGAGTTCTGAGTTTAGTCCTCATTCTTAGCTTCATCTTTGACCTTGAAGAACTGCTTTTACTGCCATTGTTTACTACATGCAACAAATAATTAGAGCAGAGCCTAACACCTATATATGTGCAGATCTGGTCAGTTTTTATAATTGCTCACAATAGTGTGTGCAGTTCTAGTATTATGTCTCAATTTCCTCTTGTGGCAAATAGAAAGAAAGCTCAGATCTCGGCTGTCTGTGAACTCTTCCTAAATAAACGATGCCAATAATTCATATTGACAAGGGTATAAAATGTAGCTGTTGTTTTGTCTGTAAGAAGAGATCCAAGACCTCAGCCTCAAGGTCTCAGGCTGCTGGAGAGGGAGTGTGTGAATGCCAGAAGGGCAGGTGGAAGATCCATCTCCCGATGCATGATAGCAGACAGGCATCCTCACCACCAGCAAGGGCAGGGGACCAGCCCACACAACATATGGTCCTGCAGTGGAGCATATGGGTCTGGTCCTAGAGAAGGGGCCCCCCATCTGCTCCCCGAACTAGGCCTTCCTCACCTACTCCCAGCCTCCCTACACTTTGGGTTGGTTCATAAATCAGCAGCTTCCCACCATCCCCATGTGCCGGCTGAGCCATGTGTGATTAATGCACCATTTGCCTACAGCCTGGAGCGAACCCCAGGTACAGGTGGAGAAGAAAGAAAATGACTTAATTGGAGTGGAATGGGAGAGGTGGAGGCAAGAGGAGGTCATTGCTCATTGCCACTGAGCCAGCACTATCTTTAGAAACCTTGGCTTCCTAAGAATAAGCTTTCTAGGAAATCTCTTTTACAGATTGCCCAGAAACCCCACTGTGGCTGAGACTGCAGCACAGCCCTTACCTGCAAAGGGTCAGAAAGCTGGCTGCCCTGGCCCATCCCACACAATCCTCTAGTACCTGTTCATCTGAGCTTAAACAGACACATAGATCTTAGAAGGGACCAACAGGCAAGGTTCACTGAAGACAGAAAGACTAGATGTGCCAGCCAGCAAAACTACTCAACTGTGTTTCAGGCCAATATTTTCCAACTGTGCTCAACAGAGAGCAAAGGGTTTTCCACAGTTGTCACAGGATGGGGGAATCTCCAGGGCTCTGTGGCTGGTTCAAGTGGAGTGATGCTGGTTTTACTTTGTGTAGCATTGCAGGCTTTTTCTAATCTGATTTCATTTCAATTTTGTTAAGCGTTTTATAATCAAAAAGAAAAAGCCAAAACTCATGCAAAAAAAAAAATACAGTAAAGAGTGTTCTCTTCAAAAGGCAATGATAGAACTGGGACTGTTGGCGTTTGGTGTGCTGAAGACAGGGCAGTGTGGGGGATACTGGAATTAATGACATGTGACCTCCCTCAGCCAGCCCCAAGCTCTTCTTCTGTGAGGTGGGGATAAATGATACCTGACTTGAAGGGACCCTGGGGAGACTGATGGGGATAAATTCATTCATATTTGCACAACGCCTGGAAATATGATAAATGAACAGTAGGTATATGAAAGGACTTTTCGTGTATTCAGTGTGCTGCTCATTGTGATGAACACATTATTTGTGGTGTGTATGGTCCTTCATTATAGAATAGTTGACCTCAGTTTTATCGATGAGCAAGGTGAGCGTCAGAACTCGCCCTTGAATGATGCTTCCGGGACATGGAGGGTCATTAGTGTTCTGGAGAGCCAAGCTAGAGTCTTCCAGCCATTTACCCCACTCTCTTTACACATCCTTAAAATAATCATGTAATTTAATGTAGTTGGGCATTGTGCTTCATTTTCTTACATACATTCTTGTCTATGCATTCAACCACCCATCCACTAAACTACCCCTCTAATACAGTAGAAATTTATTGGATGTCTATGTAATGGCAAGACCCTTAGAAATGTCATCTCATCTCTCTGAAGGAAAAAAAATCTAAGTCCTTCTAAGTGAAATAGGAGTGTTAAAACTGACTTAAATGAGGAAAATTTTTGTGAAACCAAATAGGAGAAGGAAGATAATGATGAATCAGAATATGCTGTAAGAAAACATAGGCTACATTCTGCTGTTTTCAAGTAATTCATACAAAGACAAAGACAGGGGCTCCTTAGATGAGCATGTGATGATATGGAGTGTAGAAAAGAGAGATTAGAAAGGCTTTGGTTGGGATTTGCTATTTCCTATTCATTTATCAACTCAGAGATTGGAAGAAGCTATTTAGTTGTCCAGAAAGCAGGTGGGATAATTCATTCTAAGTAACACCATGGGTTGGAAGAGTATTGTCCACTATCTTGAGTTCTAACCATGAATCTGCCACTCACTGATTCTCACACCATGGGGAACTCACTTAGCCCTCTGAGATCTTAATTCTCTCACTTGAGTAATGAACTCATGAGACTTGCCCTCCTTGGTTTTGCAGATATGAAAAGGTCATTGGTTAACATTCACTACTCAGTGAGTCACTTCAAATTTAATGGCCTTTCCATGGCCATTTTACAAAAGCTCCATCTTGTATGGATCATCTTGCTGGTCTAGGCTCAGCCAGGGAAAATACTAGGAGCCCACTGGTCCGGGATGGCTCCATGCATATGTTCCTTGGGCCAAGCTGTTGACTAGGAAGTCCCCCTTCGCTGACCTTTAGATTTTCAGAAAGTTAATTCAATATAATCCATGGTGGGCTTGAGTTTCCAAGCACAAAAAGAATAAGTTTTCATTACCTTTATTCCACACACCTCTACTACATGCAGGTAAATATAGATGGAGATGCTCACTATAACAACTTTAGAGAAAAATCCAAGTGACAGCACAGAAAACATTGGTGCTCTGGAAAATATAGTGTTTGTGTTTGAGCCTTAGGTTTGCCATCATTGTGTTACCCAAGCAAATCACTGAGATAAAAGACATGAAAAAACTGAATTCTCAATGGGACCATCGCAACTTCTCATTCACAAGGGCTTAGAATAAATGGAAGATATAATTTTAGTCAACACTTATTTAATTTGCCGTAAGAGATGGGCGAGGGTTTTAGGAATGTTTTCCGTGAACTTGGATAACCCAATGGAAAACTTATGTGTTACTAACAAAGAGCCCCTCCCTAAACGTTCCAAGGAGCCCTTGAGAAAGTGTTTTCTGGGTGCTTCCTGAAAGATGACATTGATCCCTCCCACCTACAAATGTCCTCTTCCCTAGTGCTATTCCTCACTCCCTACAGCTCATGTATTAGCTTCACTGTGCTTGTCTTAATTCCTCCATCAAAGCAGCATGGCCACTGGAGATGGTACTCTGTCCACACCCTCCTTTATTCAGCCCTGCTGCCCCACAAGGTACTCGGGTAGCCTAGATCCTAGAAGCACCAGAGCACACAGAGTGGGATGGATGCATTCCTTGCCCTTTGACTTAGATCCCTGTGTCTCCAGGGCTTCCCTACTGGAACAGCTTTCTCCCTTCATCCCGCTCACTACTCAGACTTTCTCAGCACAAGATTATGGGAAGCCCAGAGGTAAAATCTAAGATCCTAACATGAGGATGCTTCGTCAAATAATACTTCCCTTGCATAAATTCTAAAATATGGACGGGACACAGCTGATGACCCTGAGATCCTATTTTCAGGATCACACTCAGATAGAGGTGAACCAGCTTCTCTGCTCTGTAAAGCAGCCCTCAAGAACACGTGCTGTGGGAGAGACAGTATACACAGACTCAATTGTAGGCTGGGCTCCTTAATAGCTGTGATCTTGAGCAAATTGTGAACTTTTCTAAAAGCCTTGCTCAGCTTAGAAACACCAAATCATTTATGTTTCGAGTTATCATGACAGTTGTTTACATGATAGTACAAAATGATTAGAATGATATTCTGGGGCAATAAATGTTTATTCCTATTGTCAGGATCTTCATTATTGGTATCCTGAGGGTCTCCTACTGGGACACGGTAGCACTCAGCTGTGAAATGCAGAACAAATGTGTGCTCTTTCAGTCTTTGTCTGCAATCTTCATGCCCCACCCTGAAGCCAGGCTAGCTCTCCTCCATGACTCTGAGTCCCCAAGGGTCAGGGCCAAAGAATTGCTTTCTTCTGCCTTAGAGATGCAAGTTCATTTTGTAAGGGAGTCACAGCAGCTGAGTGCATTTAAATATTTCAGTTTCTGCCAGAGTGTTTGCCAGCCTGTTAGAAAAGTGTTAGTAGCAATGAAGATTAAAAGTGTATTTAGAAAGAATGTGTGTGTGTGTGTGTGTGTGTGTGTGTGTGTGTGTGTGTGTGCAGTTTTAAACATCTGTGTAAGTGAACTCCTGATTCAGGAGATGTCTGTGCTGGGGGCAAAGGCTGTCTTGTACAAGTCTCATTAGGAGGGTGACTGGTAGAGAGCCAGACCAGGATTATCACAAATGGATGCAGAGGGAGTCTGGAAATCAGACCTTCTGCCCACTCAGCAGTTCCTGGCACTGAGCCCCATCTCAGCTATCTAATGCTATTCCTGCATTAGATGCTGCAAACACAATTGACTTCTATTACTTATAAAGCCAACCACTTTACCTCATTTAAACATTTAGGAAAGGACTTTGGAGAGTTCTGAGATGGTGGACAACACAGCCAGCCCCAGAGCTCCACCACCACTCAGACTGCATAACCAAAGCATATCCCTTCATTCCACATTCAGCATCCAGACCCCATTAGCAGACTGGTGTAAAGGTTGTTATTTCTGCATTTGAAAGGTACACATCCCTAAATATGCTTTTTTTTAGTCATAGAGCCCTTAGATGTGTGATCAATGCTGACTTCAGTTTCTAGACCTAAGAACGAAAAGATAGATCTGGTATGGAAGTCAATTTTAGAGTGCTCATAGTCTATTGGAGGGATGAAAGGTAAATAAATAAGACTGACAGGATGCTACCAGTGCTGTGGTGATTAGAAACGAAAAGTAAAACACTCTAGGAGCTAAAGAATAGAAAATGTAGAATGTAGAATAGAGAATGGCTTTTTTGCAGAGATGTTTGAAATGATCCCTTTAAGGGACTTAGTTGAGTAAAAGGCAAATGGGATGAAGGATAAAGTGTTCTAGGCAAGAAAATGATATCAAAGAAAATAGAAGTTGAAATCATACCAATCTTTGGTTGAACACAGGAGACCTTGCTCAGTCTTAGGCTAGTTGCCTTGTTTTTGTATAGATGCAGGCAGCTCCACTCTCCTAAAAAAACTGACTGAATTAGTTTCCCAGGATTGTGGTGGGGATCAGACTGTTTGCCTAAGTAGATAGCCAATAGAATTGTTACACAGAAAGCAATTCAAAGTGTCTATAAGTATAACTTGGTGTAGCTATAACTGTGCAAAAACTGAATGACCCTAAAGGCCTTGGCTGGGCATTTATCCTGTAGACAAAGGTCCTGCTGATGCGCTGATGATGTGAAGGCAAGGATTGGCACAGCCATGGTTGTCTTCCAGTAGGTGCCAGGAGTGGGGAGGATAATGATGACCCAAGGAGGTCACTATGGAAAGCAGAGGGCAAAACCAAGGGAAAAGCTAAATTCATTCCAGTTAACAAAAAGATAAACTTCATAAATATAAAAAGTAATATAATATAATATAAGTAAGGTCACAAGACCTTACTTCCATAGTGGAACATTTCCCAGGGTGCCTTTAAGGTACTCTATCCTCAGCTGCCCTTATAGACACTCATATCAGTTCCCGAAGAATGATAGTGTATATTCCATTTCTGTAGGAACTATCCAGGCATTCAGGAGTTGGTAAGGAGCCTGTGAGATGCTCTATATGTCCTTCTTAGTCACAGTTTCCCGGGTATGAAGCTATACAAAGAATTTATTTGGTCCAAGCGAGCTGGAGTTGCCCCTCACAGACATGCAGGTAATGCCCTGAGTCTGGTATGTGTGTCTACATTCTGTCTGTGGAAGAGGTTCTTCCACATCATTTTCTAGGAAGAAGTCAGAAGATTGTGATCCACAGACCACATCAGTACGTAGTGTGTTTTGGTGAGTGAGATATTATTGGTACATCAGTATTTGCTTGTTTATATATTACTTATGGTTATGTCTGCAGTAAAATATTAGAGTTTAATACTTACATTAGAGACACATGACCTACAAAGTATAAAAGAGCTACCATCTGGCTCTTTAGACACTTGCCCACTGTTATCCTAGCACATGAATTTGTTGCACTAGTTTTAGAGAATCTATGTGGGCATGGGGCTTCGTTAATGTCCTCACAACATCCCTAGATGGGGCCATAAGTGGGTTCTTTGCACTGTAAAGGAGGCAAGCACAAATCCTTGCCACAAGTTAGCTTCTAATCTTGTCCCATGAGTCAATGCTATTATATGTATGATCCAGAACTATTATCATCTACTACAGTTTAAAAGCTCCTTCAAATGACCCCTATTCTACATTTTTTCCCTGAAATTTTGTGATCCATAAAAGTCCCAAACCACAATCTGATGTACTCATATGACACCTTCTCTTATGGGTAGCTTTTAAGCTGTCAAAGAGGTATCATCTTCTCTGAACATTTTGAAGCTTGACAATCAGCGAGTGTTTGCCACCTCTTGCTGATGACCTGCTGAAACCTGGGAACCAACTGAGGAGCCAGGCTGAGACCACCCAGGCAGTAACTGGATTCAAGCCCCTCCTCTCAGACAAGACCTTCCACTGACTCCCTGAAGATGAACTGTTGTACAAGATCCGCATCTTTCCAGGGAGGGTTGGCCAGGCTTCTGTTAGCAGAGTCACTGGCTTTAGTTATGCTTGACCTCATCTAGTGCCTCGGACAGCCTGTTTCTCTTTCCTTTTTATTTTAAATGACCCATAATAAAAATTAAGATAATAATAAAAACAATATTTTTTTTAAAAAAACCGTACACTATGCTAAGTTGCTGCATGGAAGGAACACCCAGAGGGAAAGGCTGGCAACAGAGAAGGTCTGGCTGCCCAGCCTCGGCCCCTCTAAGCAAATCCTAATTAGCAGGCTGGCAGAGCAGTCCTCCACAGGATGTCAGGATCATTAGTGCCACCCCTCACATACTGAATGCAATATGTGGACATGGCTGCCCCACTAGCACCATGTGGACCCTGCTCTTGGCTGCCACATCACAACATATGGCCAAAGATGGGTTTTGTTTGGGTTTTTCTGTGCTTGTGTTTGGAGGACTATTTTTAAGGTATTCGGTAACCTTGTGCCAAAGATTTCTCTTGCCAGGGTAAAGATTTTTGATGGGTCAAGGAAGCAAGCTAAGTCAAGAGAGACTTAAAGAATAGGCTCTCTCTGGACTCTTGGGGTGAAAAATGGAGAGGAAGTGTCAGACACATCTGGATTGCTCAATCGGAATTTAAAATGTTGACCAAAAGATGCCCTTCCAGAATTGCCTGTAGGAGTGGCAGAAATACTCCTTCAGCATCTGCTGGCCCCTCCACCCGTACATCAGTGAGTGTTGTCAGTTTCGCCTCCTGGGTGTGTCTTAAATCTATCCATTTCTGTTAATGTCTGCTGCTAGAGCCCTAGCCCAAGTCATCTTCATCATGCACCTAGACAGGTGATCAACAAGACCCGAGGAAGACTCACAGTAATAGTGCATTATCATCACATGTGTCTCACCTGTGTATGGAATACATGTGTTTACATATGTGTCAAGCATCATCAATAAAGACAAAATGCCTTGCCCTGTTGTAAGAAATTTATAGATTGACCTTTTACTTTATCTAATAGAAGCATGCATCACATGGCCATTAAAGAGTAACAGCAACCAGACCCATAATTTGAAGTGGGGATCCCTGTATTCCACTTAGAATTCCATGTACATATTATCTACTGAATACCCACGGCTTGTCAACTGACCCATAGAACAATAAAATGATTTTGTTTTCAGATTTCTTTTATTTTATGCATGTGGATGTGTTGCCCATATGCATGTGTATGTACCACATGTCTGCCTGGTGGCATTGGAGGTCCAAGGGAGGAATCATCAGACCCCCTAGAACTGGAGTTGCAGGTGGCTGTGAGCCATTATGCCAGTGCTCAGAACCAAACCCAGGTCCTCTGCAAGAGCATCAAGAGCTCCTAAGTGCTAAGCCATCTCTCCAGCCCCCAAACTTATTACTGTTGTCTTGAAATTCAGGACTAATATTACACATCTAAGAAGGAAGATTCCCGTGCCCCTCTAACATCAGTATACAGACTTTTAAATAGTGAATTAATACAGAAATTTCAACCCATCCAATTTTCACAAAAAGTAAAGATCCATGTCTTCTACTTGGCAACTGATTTTGAGGCTAAGCCATCGTGCTATTAAAACATTTAATTAAAATTTCACATGACCAGGTGTTTGACCATATAATGCCAACAACTGGTTTGACTACTGTCTTAAATTTAATTGACCAGATGTTTTTTAGAGGTAGGTGTCTTAATGAGTAGGAGAAGTATTTGTGGAATGGAATCAAATTTCCCAGAGACGAAGTAGCCTCACTCAAATACTGCTACTGTAGTTGCCTAGAACTTGTCAGAGATTCCCCAAACCGTTTTACTTTCTAGGCCACACGGAGAGTCCACCTTCCACTGGCTTCATTCCATGATGGTGTGCTGGGTTCTAATCAGAATCTTCCTCCAAACAGCTTCAACGAGCTCATGGGGAAAGTAAATAATGCAAACAGCAAGCCAAACAGAGTCGGAGAAAGACCGCTTCTCAATGGGATGAAACCAAATGGGTTTGGGGAGAGAGGTCATGGGCCACATACCAGGTGTGTCATTTCTCATATGACAGCAAAAGCAGCAACCCTTCCTCTCCTCTTTCACAGGTGAGAAAGTCTAAAAGCCACTCCACTGAGGACCATGCATAACATTACAAAGCTGGGAGGAAAGAGAAAAGACATTAACTCCCAGGCTTTCTGATACAGAGCTTATCTAGCATCCCGCGCAGTGTGTGATCTGAGGCTTGCTTCAATTTCAGTGTCCCTATCCCAGTCTTAGAAGCAGTTGTAGGTGAGTTGCAGGTGTGATGTAGTCTTCGCACTGCTGTCTGCTCAACGCTTTTCTGAGTGAGCCTTCCCTCATCCCCATCCAAGGACTAGGTATGCCAGTCAGAGCTGATTGCGAATGCATCTGTGTTTCTGCCAGTCTTTCCAAGCTAATGAGTGACCTAAATCCTGGTGTCAAGTCACTTTCCCATTGTACAAAAGCACCCAAATTTCCTTGTTTCCAGTACAGTAGAGAGGCCAGATGTGGCCCTCCTGGGTCTCTATCCTTAACAACTCTTTATACTTGTCCCAGAGCTCTCGGCTTCCTGAGACATCTTCATGGCTCACATTAGAGACGTGGTACTCAGTAGCATGGAATGTATATGGTCCAGCATGAATCACCTATACAAGAGAAGACTGACCACCAGAACAACGGCAAAAGCCCTTAGGAAATATGTGGCTGTGAAGAAAGCTAGCATCCAGGAGAGGCCCTAAGAAAGTGGCCACAGATATACATAACTCCAACTAGAAAACCCATCACAGCCACACTCTGATGTGCCAGCCAGCCTCAGGTCCCAGACCATCCCACTGAACTCTCTAGTGTTTATTCCTTTATTCCCAAATCCACTGGGAGTTCCTGTCTTAGACACGATGGGAGGAGAGGTTCAGGGTTGAATAAAATAAACTGTCTGTCCCTGACATTCCAGGGGTAGTGCAAACAATGAGTGATGTTTTTGTTGCTAATAACTCTACCAAAGTGATCCAGAAACACAGCAAAGGGTTTATCTTTCTCCTGAAATAAACAATCTTCATTCATCCTGGAGTGACATGTGGGAATGGGGAGTGGGGGTCGGGGGGGGGGGGTGAGCGATGTCAGGCAAGGCTGAAAGAAGTTAGGCAGAAACTAAGACAATGAGGAAATGCTAGGTTTTGACATAGCATCAGTGCTCTAGAGCCACAACTAAACCAAGGAATGGAGCAGAAGGGAATTCAAAAAAGCCAGCACAGGCCAGATGCTCAGTGAGGAGAAGGCAGCCATTCTCCCCATGGATAGGAAACACTCTGGGCTAAGCAAACAGCCAGTGCAAGGGCCCTGGGGTCAGGTGTGGGTTTGACATGTTTTAGGAGCAGAAGGAAACTCAATAATTAGATCGCAGGGATATGGTAGAACTCAACAGAGACTGGTTGACATTTCCTAGCAGGGAGACCAGAGTACACATCTCCTCGTAGATGAAAGTTCAGACTCAAGTGTCAGGGTGAGTTGGAGCATGGAAAACTGTAAGAAGAAGGGTCTCATGATCTCCTGGATGTTTTAATCATGACTTTTCTGAATGTGAGACTGGCAAGGATTTAAGACAGGAAGCTATGGTAGAATTTTTATTGACCTTTGTATCTAGTATCTGTTAGGTTTGGCAGGATGTTGGCACCTGACACATCTGGAACTGAGGGTCCAGAGAAGGGGCCTAGCAAGGAGCACAGTATCTATTTAGACCAGATGTAAGAGAAAGACATCCTCCAATACCCACAGGATTGAGGCCACATTTGTTCAATGCACTGTTGGACAAGAAAAAATGGAAGTAGATAAACAAAGAGATAAAAGGAGGAAGAAATGAAAGTTCCTGGACTCCCTGTGGTCAGGCCGTGCTTCCCACATAAGGTCATGAACTGAGAGGCAGCTGGATGGCTACATCTTGCTTAGGTTTCCCAGCAGCTCTGAAGAATGCAGAGCTAAGAGAAAGGAAAAGTCTGGCAGAAGTCAGAGTTTCAGGAGCAAGCTACAAGAAGGCTGGGCCTCAAAGAGAACCTTGTGTCTCCTAGACCTGACATTTTTCCAAGGAAGGGAGGGAGGGAGGAAAGGAGGGAGGGAGGGAGGGAGGGAGGGAGGGAGGAAGGAAGGAAGGAAGGAAGGAAGGAAGGAAGGAAGGAAGGAAGGAAGGAAGGAAGGAAGGAAGGAAGGGCTCTAACCTACCCTTAGTCATTGGCCACAGCTGTCACTATATATACATAAAGGATGGGGATGATGACACCAGAAACAGGGACAACCCTTGACTTCTTGGCTACAAGGTCTTTTCCAATTCAAAAACTCATAAGTGGATAATGTACATTTATAAAACACTATCCCACACAATATAATACTATCAAGACTCCACCTGGGATTACTAAATAATTATACCAGGAGTAGTAATATAAACAAAAGAAAAATAATCAAATTCATTATTGATAAAAACAAAAGGCTTATTATATTTCTGAAATATTTTAGTGGAATTATAAACAAATCAATTACAATACTACCTCAAACAGAATCAAAAAAGGGATTTTTAAGAGTAATGTTTAAATAACACATAGCAGCAGAGTATCATATTAGAGTTAGAGCCTTAATTAGCTTCACTTTGAGCCCATGAATCAGTACTAAATAACCATAGAACTAAATGAAAATCCAATATTACTTAAGCTTGAAGAAAAACATATCGCTCTATGGTTCTGAGTTTTCAGAATCAGGTCCAGAGAAGGGGGGCAAAAGTCTACGGGGATAAGGAAGGGCAAGTGAGGAGAGTTCCTCTGCTAGGAAATGTCAACCAGTCTCTGTTGAGTTCTACACAAGTTAAGAACACGGGTTCTTGGACTATGTCTCAGAATCACCCTGTAACACCTAACATTTGACAAGGAAGCAAAATGGACACCGGGAGTATACAACAACAACATTCTACTCTAGAGGGAGCTGGATCAAGAGGTTTTCAGTCCTTGCAGATCTGAGGACCCCAGGACCATTTTCCCATGCTCTTCACAGAGGACTCGGTGTTGAGACTGGGTTGACCCAATAGAGGTTCTTTTCCCTGGGGCCTGGGCCTGGGGAAGGTATCTGCCCCATACGAAGCACTGGATACTGACTACCCAGGTTATCACAGCCTGGTATACATCCTTCATCCAAAGGTCTGGACACCAGGGCTCTTCCCATCATCCCCTTAGCCATCTCAGGGGCAGAGAATAGAGTTTTTCTTTTTCTTTACCTTTTCTTTTTTTCTTTTTGTTTTTTGTTTTGTTTTTGTTTGAGATGTTTGTTTTTGTTTTGTTTCAGCATTGTACTTTTTTTTCTTTTCCTTATAAAGTTGTCCTTCAGCCAACAGAGTTTTCAATTCATTATCATAAGCTTTTCTCTCATGAAAAATACACAAATTTCAATGGCAGCCAATAGATAGTTTTTTTGTTTTTTTGTTTTTTTCTGGATGAGTTTTGGGTTGCATTTGATAGGTGTCCACTTCATCACATGCCTGGCTGATCTGGACATCTACTTCTGAAATAATTTTTTTCTTTCTAACTTTATAAGAATAAATTGTTTTAAAATCAGATACTTAGTGAAAATTCACTAATGGCCTCTCCCGTTGGTTAAATCCAGAGAGAGCCTGACTGAGGTTTTTGGTGGAGTTGTGTGTGTGTGTGTGTGTGTGTGTGTGTGTGTGTGTGTGTCCATCTGTCTGTTTGTGTGTGCCTCTGTGTCTGTGTTTGTGTGTCCAATGTCTGTCTGTCTGTCTGTATCAATGTGTCTATGTGTTTGAGTGTGTCTGTGTGCATCTGTGTGGGTATATATATATATATATATATATATATATATATATATATATATATATAGTGTAGGTGTGTTTCCTGCCATGGTAATCTTTAATAGCTTGCAGACTTTTAACTGAACCAAGAAGTAAACCTTCTTCAGTTAATGTGGTATATATTTCTTTTTTAGTTGAAAATAAAGTTTTATACAATATACTCTGATCAGTTTCCTTCTTCATCTCCTCACAGAGTCTTCCCACCTCCCCAGCCCGTCTTCATTCTTTAAAGTCTTTATCTTGTGTGTCTATTCTCTGCTTTCTGGAGAGTCCAGCTGCTCCATCCATGTCCTCTTCCAAGTACAACAGGTATCCACCGAGGGACTTGTCTTGCTTTTTTTGAGCATCTTCTCATAGTCTATCCTACTTAATCTAGTCACACTTTTTCCTTTTTCCTCCAGCATGTGTGACCGACCCTCGATTACTCTGAAGAAAGAAAATGGTCTTCCGTCTTTCAGAGATGCCTGAGGCTCTTCTTGCTTTATGAAGATATCAGAGAAGCAACCACCTGATTTTTTTATGCAATGTTTATTTTGGGTGCATTGTAATTTAACATGTAAAGACTAAGTATATCTGAAAATATCAACTTGCCTTTAGGGATCCATTTTATGTCAGTAAAATATAAACAACATAAACATTATCATCTAAGTCATTTTTAAGTACATGATTCATTCAATTGTTGTAGAACTGTAACCATTATCCAAGCACAAAACATATTTTCATACTTCCATACTGAAATTCTATAGCAACTAAGTTGCAATGCCCTTTCCCTATCCTTTCGCAACCAATATATATTTTCTTCTGTCTCTGTGATTTTTGACAGCTCTAGATAAAATGAATGGGTCCTTTAGTAATTAATCTTGTGGCTTCTTTTACTTAAAAGAATACCTTCTAGATTCATAGATGCTGGGTAGCACACTTCCGAATCGTTTTACTTTTGAAAGATGGCTACTAGCCCATTGCATGGATATACCACCTTATATCCATTCATCTACCTATGGGTAATAAGTTGCTTACTTCTTTTGTCTATTATAAATAATGCTACTGTGAGCATAAATATAAAAAGAGCTGTTCAAACACCTGCTTTTAGTTCTTATAAGTGTATTCTCAGAGTTGGTATTTTGGGGTTGTATGCTATTGTATGTGCATGCACACACACACACACACACACACATACTTTTTTTAACATCTTTACTACTGTGTGGTGGCCTTTTTACTCGGTTGAAAATGGACATGAATGCATAATGTTGGACTATGTTTAAGACTGTGAAATTAACATGAAATCCTGTGGACAAAGAAGGAAAGGTTGTAGTTTAACAGTAGTATGTTTGCGTATCATGTCAACAAGGTGTAAATTGATTTTACTGGAGAATGTTTATTGTCACTCTGACAGAAGCTGGTGTCACCTGGGAAAGGAAACATCAATTGAAAGATTATCTATATCAGATTGCTCTATGGCCTGGCTGTGTCTTTGATCAACTGTCTTGACTGATGCTTGATGCAGGAGGATCCATCCCACTGTGGGCAGTACCATGCCTTAGCAAGGGGTACTGGGCTGTATAAGAAAGCAGGCTGAGCAAGAATCTAGAAAGTAAGCTTGTAGGCAATATTGCTTCATGGTTTTTGTGGCACTGAGTTACCTCATAATCTGGAAGTATAAGCTAAAATAAACTGTCCTTCCCTAAGCTGCTTTGGCCCATGGTGCTTCTCACAGCAATAGAATGAAAACTAGAACAGGAGCTTTCTCTAGCCCAGTGGTTCCCAACTTTCTTAATGCTGCAGCCCTTTAATATACTTCCTCGTGCTGTGGTGACCCCAAGAATAAAAATATTTTTGTTGCTACTCATAACTACTTTTGCTGCTGTTATGAATTGTAATATAAATATTTTTGGAGATAGTTTTGCCAAAGGGGTTGCAACCCTCAGGTTGAGAAGCTCTGCTCTAGAACTCTAGGAGATGTTTTAATAGACCCTTTGGAATTTTCTATGTCAATCACTAAGCTATCAACAAATGAGACATTTTTCTATCTTTTCAGTCTTTACTTTTCTTCCCTGACTTTCTGGAGTAGCTTCATCATCTATAATAACATGTTGAGAGCTGATGTCCTAGCTTCATTCTACTCTCAAGGGGAAAATAGTCAGGTTTCTACCAGAAATATAGTGTTAGCTTTAAAACATTTTGCTTTAACAATTTGAGAAGTATCAACTTTGTTTCTATTATTTCTGAGAGTTTTTAATCATGAATGGTCATAAAAATTTACCAAGATTTTTTAGTCTTCAGTTTGGTAACATGGAGAATTGCACTGATTAACATTTTAATACAGAGCCAGCTTTTGTTCATGTTTTAAGACTCTTTATATGTTGTTGCATACTTGAAATTATTTCAATATTTTCCTATAATCAAATTGAATTAACAACATTTCCCTCTGTTCAAACATTCATAACTTTATGTGTTGGGTATTTTAAACTTTTCTTTGCTATTGATCAATAGTCTCCTTTTGAATACCAATTATCTGGTTTTAGTATTAGGGCAACATGGGCTTTATAAAACATTTCAAGAACTCCTCTATTTCTGGAAAACACTTTATAGCTGACATTATTTCCCATTTAAATATTTCAAGACATTCCTAATGAACTCATTTGACTTGAACCCCGATTCTCTTTTTTAAGTGTGTCAGATCAAGCCCAGGTCCTCACACATGGTAAACAAGTGCTTGAACACTAAAACTTCATCCCCAGTTGAATTCAATTTTAACACTTATTTTCATTTTAACTGTGAGTGTGTGTGTGTGTGTGTGTGTGTGTGTGTGTGTGTGTGTACATGTGAGTATGTATGCACAAAGGCATGAGCATACAGTTATCATGAAGGCCAGAGAAACCTTTGGGTCCCCTGGGGCTAGAGCTGCAGGCAGTCGTGAGCTGCCCAGTGTGGACTCAGGGACTCTAACTGGGACCTCCAGCAGAACAGTCACCTCTCTTAACCACTGATCCATCTCTCTACCCCAAATTCAAAATGTTAGTGATTACATGGGGACACTCAGATTGTTTTTCTCACGTTATTTTAATTGTGGTAATTTATCCTTTTTCAAAAACAACCTAATATATCTACATTATCAAATTCCAGACTGAAGTTCTCCATTACACCCCATTACTATTTTTCAGATAACTGCAGGATCGGTGTATTCCTTATTTTATTCCCGATATTGATAATTTCTGTCTTGAACATCTTTTTCCTAGAGGAAGACAATTTACTAATGTTGACTAATTTCATTCATTTTAATAACGTATTTACACTTTGAAAAATTTACATATGGGAATAAGTAAGTCTGAATGTTCAGTCACAGATCAGTCATTTATACCAACCCTTTCCCATCCAAAGCTGAGAAAACACCACAGATGAGGGGGCATGGAGAATGTAAGAGTTGCGTAGTATGGAGGAGTGCTATAGGATACTGCCTTCTGGGCTTGGCATGAATGATGCACACATTAACTCACAGTAGCTCTGATTGCTTCTACAAGATCAAGCCAGTAAAAAAATATTTATTGCCAGGTGGTGGTGGCGTATGCCTTTAATCCCAGCACTTGGGAGGCAGAGGCAGGCAGATTTCTGAGTTCGAGGCCAGCCTGGTCCACAAAGTGAGTTCCAGGACAGCCAGAGCTATACAGAGAAACCCTGTCTCAAAAAAAAAAAAAGAATAATTACTTATTTTATATGTAAAACGTTATAGAGTCTATTTCTTTTATCTATAGATGATTCGTGAGTATGTTATCTAGTTTCTAAATGGAAGGAGGCTTTCAAGTTATTGTTTATGCTTTTTTAATATTCCGTTGCCTACACTGTGGTCAGGAAACACATCCCCTGTCATTTCAAATTGTTTAGATTTTGCTGTGTTTTGTCTGTGGCAGGGTGTCCTGGTTAGGCTTATTGTCAACTTGACAAAAGCTTTGAGTTACCTGGGAAGAGAGAACTTCAATTAAAGAATCCAACTGGCGTGTGGCCATGTCATCAAAGAACTGACTAGCTTGATAACTTATGTGAGAGTTCAGCCCACTGTGGGTGGTGCCACCCTCTAGGCAGGTGGTCCTAGACTGTCTATGAAACTTAGCTGATCATAAGCCAGTAATAGAGCCAGCAAGTAAGCTAGAGAACAAGCCAGTAACCAGCACTCCTCCATAGTTTTGGGTGGAGGCTCCTACGAGTCTTGCCTTCATTCCCTTCCCTGAATTCTATCAAACACTGACAGTGACCTGGAAGTATAAGGTGATATAAACCCTATCCACTGTGTGTTGATTTCAGTTATAGTGGTCATTATCACAGCAACATAGAACAAGCTAGAACACTGAGGTGCATCTATCTTGACATAGTCTATGAACATGCATGAACTTGAATCTTCTGTTATTTAGTAGAGTGTTTTGTCAGATATGTTTGCCTTGCTGGGTCCACAATACCTGTAGAAAAATACATAAAAATAGAAGAATTTATTTTGGCTCACAGTTTCCCAGGGTCTCAGCCTATTGTCCTGGAATGGAAGCCATGGTGGACCAGCTCAGTTCATAGCCCAGAGAGCATGTCATAGAGGCTGATTACAGCAGAGCAGGGTAGGAAACAGAGAACATGGCAAGAATCAGACACTAGGTATACCTTGCAATGGCCTACTGCTACTTACTTATTTCCCAGGCCACACCTTACCCACTAAAGGCTCCACCCTCTTCCAAAACAGCACCACCTAGCAAGGAGCCAAGTGCTCAGAATATAGTCCCATGGGGATGCTTCCGATTCAAACCATAACAAATGTCTTGTTTTGTTTTGTTTTGTTTTGTTTTGTTTAATTGTCAATCATATCTTTGTTGGCTGTTGGTGCCCTTAAGTTCCATTCCTTACTATTTCATTTAGCTGGTGTATCAGGAGTTCAAGAGAGATATTGAAGTCTATAACATCGAGGGCTAAGTTGCCTGTTTCTTCTGTCAGTTTGATCAGTCGCTATTTGATTTTGTTGACATCTCTTTTGTTTGTGGTATACACACTTAGATTTCCTCTGTCTTCTAAGCTGGCAGGGCTAGGGGAATAGTATTGATCCTACTATCATCATGCAATACAATGGCCTTTTCTGCCCTGGATAGTTCTCTTCCATGTTTTTTATTCCTGCCTTTCTTCTTATATACACACTCTTCTAACAATGCTACCTGTGACCCCTCCCAAGAAAATTCTAATCCCATCTTCTTCTCAAGGCTTGCTTCCAGAGAAACCCTCATCTAAGTCAGTTGCCGAAATGGAGCAGAAAAGAATTGATCAGGATATCCTGGCCAGTGGAGAACATTAAGGGGTGACACAGGCAGGGAAGCGAGACGCTCCCAATTCTTTACAATGATGGTACCTTGATGCACAGTAATCAGTCTCTTCTCATCTGCCTGTCTTCCAAAGAATTCCAGATTGAGGTCTCTTGATGCTGCTGTGTCCTTACATGACATCTTCAGTGTCGACAGCTCCCAAGTCAGCGCCACAGTCTGCGTGCCTCATTAGGGAGCCAGCCACAGAAGCCCTTCCCAGCCCCTCTGTGCGCATGCTTTGTGGAGTTCTCACCTCCCTTCCAGTAACCTGACGTTGGCCCTGGGGGCAGGGTCTCTGGTGTTGGAGGCATCTGTAAGTGCTGTGGTTGGCTTTTAATAAACATTAATGTGGAGGAGGAGATGGTTTAGAGCAAAATTTGCTTCAAATTAGAGCTGGCAAAGCAGAATCCAGTTATCCACGGGAAAGAGCAACTTGTGAGCAGGCCAAGATTATCACGCCATCATAAATCAGGGGGAAAGAAAAACACGCCTTCCCTCTCCTCCACCACCTCCTCCTCCTCCTCCTCACCCTAATGATTTCCAGCCCGAACCATGGAATGTTGTGTTTAAGGAAAAACTTGTTGGACATAATTAGTAATTCTATTATAGTAATATAGCCTTATCTAAATAAACATAACTTGCTTTCCCTCCAGGAGGAATTATGTGGTGGGGCTGGGGGAGGAGAGGAGAGGGCTGAGGTTTGTGTGTCCTGAGCAAGTCTGCCCCAGTTTCCTATGAGTCCTGGTGGCTGAGCTACGGGGCTTGCTGTTGGGTGACAGTGGGCTGATGGGAGATGTGTTATCTGAGAGTGAATCACTCCAGCTGTTTTTGCTGACCTCTAACAACATCCTTAGTGAAAATTGTCCCCAGCTGTCCTTCACTCTGAGAGTTTATGAAAGTGCATCAGAGCTGTACCTAATCTCAAACACCAGCTCACTTTCAGAGGCTCAGGAAAGAGGCTCCAGAAGAGTCCCAACTTTCATACACATATGTGTGGCGTTTGCGGAACAAAACATTTTCACATCTAGGATTCTATTCTTTCCTGTGGAGGGCTCTGTCTTTGTCCCTCTGAAGTTGCTCTACTGATGATAAGTGACCAGAGAATCAGGATGCAGATGACAGAGACTGAAAGAACATTTGTAACACCTCCAGCACTAAGAGCCATATTAACCAGACACCATGTTCTCTCTCCTTCTGCCTACCCCACATATTAGCAAATGCTTGTTTTAGTATTTTTTTAAAAAGTTCTTTAAAAACATGGAAATAAAACTACCATATGATCTAACAGTCCTCTCACTGGGCACATGACTATAAGGAAGGAAATATCAAAGAGACAGTTGAACTCCCATGATTACTGAAGCACTGTTCTAAACGTCCAAGATAAGGAATCAGCCTAGGAATCCACTGATGAAGGAATGGACAATGTGGTCTTCCTCATAACAAAGAATGGTATCATCATTTATAGCAACACAGATGAGGCTAGGAAACATGTTAAGCAAAGTAAGCCAGACACAGAAAGACAAATGCTGTATGTTCTTATTTTTATATAGGACTTAAAAGGTTTATTTTATAGAAACAGAGGATAAAAAATAGTTACCAAAGGTTAGTATGGAGAGAAGGAATGTGTATGAAGAGAAGAGGGTGGTACTGGCTACTCTCATGCTACATTTATGAAATACAAGGACTACACACAACTTTTTTTTTTTT
>LR749747.1:1634387-1733216 GCA_902729485.2 Mus minutoides | reverse complement strand
TAGAAGGAAGTGCTTACTTGGGCTTCTGGGTCCAGAGGGAGAGTCCATAAAGGCAACCAGAATGCACCCAGAGGAGAAAGCTGAGAGCCACATCTTCAACCTCAAACACAAGCACAGAATGAACTGGAAGTTGGGCAATGTTATAGACTCTCAATGCCCACCCCAGTGGCATGCTTCCTCCAGCAAGGCCACATCTCACAAAGGTTCCATAACAACTACCAACAACTG
The DNA here is from genome assembly GCA_902729485.2 of Mus minutoides. Lineage (NCBI taxonomy): Eukaryota > Metazoa > Chordata > Mammalia > Rodentia > Muridae > Mus > Mus minutoides. The sequence goes on along the minus strand of LR749747.1, from coordinate 1,732,988 downwards.
TGTGACTACCTGAGCCTATGAGGCACAGTTATCATACAAATCAACACAATAGTCATTAGGTACAAGGGTGTAATTGCATAGAAGGAATAATGTCTAAGTTTTACAACAAGGACACATTTCAAAATGCCTAGTAGACAACATTTTAAATGTTCACATTCAGCTGCTGGTAGAGCCTCTCAGAGGACAGTTATGCTAGGCTCCTGTCTATAAGCACAACATAGCACCAGTAATAGTGTCAGGATTTGGTGTCTGCCCATGGGATATATCCCAAGTTGGGCCAGTCACTAGTTGGCCATTCCTTCAGTCTCTGCTTCATTTTTGTCCCTGCATTTCTTTGAGACAATAGCAATTCTGGGTCAAAAATGTTGAAGGTGGGTTAGTGATCCAGTCCCTCTACTGGAGGGCCCTGTCTATCTACTGGAGGTGGTCTCTTCAGGATCCATTTCCCCACTATTGGGCATTTCAGCTAAGATCACCTCCCCAGTGAAACCCTTCATGGTCAATCTGCATGATAAACTGAATGTCCTGATATGATGTGGGAAGAGCTAGCCTACTATTTCTGGACTCTGTGTAGAAACACCCTGTCCATCAGAGCTTTTAGAATTGGCACTTCAAGTGGCTTAACAGGGAAAGAGTTAAGCTGAGGGCCTGAAACAGAGCATGAGAAATGGATCCCAGAAGCTTAGGCAGAGTGGCATCAGGATGCTTGAGCAATGTAGTCATTTCACAGTCAGCCTCTCCATTCTCTACGTCTGCTTTTCTCCATGTGTTCTGCTCATGTTCTTCCAGGGATGTTTTTCCAGCTCTGGAAAAAAATAGATGTAGCATCTTTCTAGCATCATGGGACGACCTGAACTTATCTAGACAGGATTCGGGACTTAACTGCAGGAATTCCCTTACAGTTCCTGTGAAATCAGTTGCCTAGAGCTATGGCTATAACCAGAAACATAAGGTCTAGAGTGGGAAAAGTCACACATATTGGACAGCAGAGAAGTTTCCCATATTCTGAAGGTATCCAGTCTGCTGCAATAGGACCTGCTCCCCAAACCTGAAGATGCTGAAAAAGTCCCAGTATAGTTCCTCATTCTGATACTGGATCTTCTTATTCCCAACTCACCAAATCGCTTTCATTTGACTTCCTATCTAACCATACCACACCTCCTTTGTTCTTGGGCTAATATGATATGAACTGCTCTTCTCTGCCATTCCCACCCCACTCTAACAGAATGAGCCCCTGAAGTCATGGCTAAAATCAATATTATAACTTATCCCTTACTTGTTTCTCTCAGATATTTGGTCATGGTGACATAAAAAGAACTAACATAGCCAACTTTTATCTGGTCATCTGTGAGACTCTTTATATTTCACACTGTTGAATGAACCAAACCATGTATACTGCCATCCTGTTTAATAGACTAGGAAATAGAGACTTCTGTAAAGCACTGCAAAGTGCCTGGTGGGGCAAGTTTTAATTAATAGCACTTTAATCTGTTCTGAGAGTTGCCTGTCACTGTAGCTCCAATGTCCAGAGCCAATGTGGGTGTCAGCCTTTGACCTGGGCTCTTTCTGCTGCACACATAAGCTCACACTTCTGTCACTTACTTCTGTGAACATTTCACTTCCTCTGGTTGGATATATCATTCCCTTCTTAGATTCCTTAGCTTATGGTTTAGTGTTATTATCATGAGAATACATAATTCCTCTTCTTGAATAGTGTGAAGCCTATGGCAGGAGCCAGTAAACACTGATGGAACGAACATGACTGGACACAAGGATAATGTTATCCATCTCTCCCTGCTTTCCAGCTCAGGGAAGAACTAAAAAAGTACCTGATATGAATTCCCTGAGTTCTACCTGCTGGGAATCTGGGGTTTCTTTGACTATATAAATCCTACCCTGTGTGTATGAGTGTATCTCTCTGTGTATGTGCCTCTGTGTCTATGTGTATGTGATTGTGTGCCTCTGTATATGTATGAAAATGTGTACATGTCTATGTTATGAATGTGTGCATGAGTGTGTTTGCATGTGTGTTTATGTGTTATGAGTGTGTATGCATATGGTAAGGGTGTTTATATGGTGAGTGTGTATGTGTGTGTGTGAGAGAGAGTTGTGTGTGTATGGTATGTGTGTGTACATGTGTATGTATATATTGCATTTATGGTGAGTATGTGTGTTTCTGTGTTTGTTGTATGTATGGTGAGTGTGTGCATGTTTCTGTGTGAGTGTGCATATGTATAAAAATGTGTGTGTAGGTTGAATGTTTATATATACATGTGGTGAGTATGTGTGTATGGGTTGTGTGTGTGTGGTATATGTATTTATATAAGTATGTGTTTATGTTGTTGGTTTATGGTAAGTATATGTGTGAGTTCTGTGTTTATAGTGAGAGAGTATGTATTTCTGTGTGTGTATAATTTGTATGTATGTATGTATATATGAGTTGTGTGCTTATGTGGTACATGCAAGTGAAGAATATGAAGTGACTTGATACTGGGTCTGTCATTGAACTAGAGAGCCCACCATTTGGGCTAGGTTATCTGGCCAGTAAGTTCTCAAAATCTGCCTGATGCCCAATGATAAGGTTAGAGAAATGTGTAGCCTTGCTTGTTTCACATGGGTACTAAGAGTGGCTACTTCTACCCACTGAACTGTCTGGCCAGCCTCTCTACCTTACTTTTTGAAAGAAGGTCAGTGAACCTGTAGCTTCACTCTTGGCCAGACTGGTTGCTTAGAGAGCTCTGTGATGCTATATTTCACCTATATCCACCTTCCCATCCCTGAGCTTATCGATACACACCACCACACCCAGATTTTACATCAGTGCTGGAGACTCAAACCCAGCTCCTCATGCTTGTATGACAACCACTTCATGAGCAGCCATGTGCCCAGCCCCTAAAGTCTATCACTTGGTAAGGCCACATTTCCACTTTCTTCTTTGTTAGAAAGCTATTCAGGGCATCACAGTTCAAGTCATGGCCAAAAGCAACATTGTAATTCTTCCCTTTCTCTCAGCTATTTGGTTGCTGCAGTGACATAAAAGTAAGTGACATCATTAACCTGTGATATAAAGCAAGCATGAGTTGGATGCACATGCTATCATTTAGTGGCTGTATGACTTCAGATGACTTACTTAACCCTCTGGACTTTAATTATCACACTCACAAAAGTGGAATAGTGCCTGTCCAACCTATGAGATGAGATGTGTGAAATACTTGCAAGGGTAAAGAAAGTGATCATTAAGGAGAGTTGCTAGTTTCCTACTGGTCAATGAACTGAGTAGAATATTATTTTTAGCATCATTTTATTTTCAATAGCAACCACTATTTATTCTGATGTCACAAGAGAACTAGATGAATCTTGCACATGCCATATGTCCATTCATTAGGGCCATGCAAATTCTAATGTTGACGGAAATGTTTTTAAAAAGTGTATGTGTATTTCATGAGGTTTTATTTACTATTTTCCCTTGCCTTTTCAGAGAATTGTTAAACTCTCTGTATGAAATAAAAGGAATAATAAAAATCATTTCTGTAACTTCCTCTGGCACTCAAACACAATTTTAACTCTTTCCCTGCCATCTCCCAAGTGTATATAGTGCTATCCTAAAAAATATCAGACCTTGTGTTGCCCACACATTTGCCATATAATATTTCCTCTTGTTATCATAATCATAGTCACTATCACTTAGGCAACACTGGTATATACTTCAATAATTGGGAAATATTTATTTAACTAGCCACCCATCATTGGGAACATAAGGCATTTCCAGCTTCCTATTATTCCTATGTAATAACTTCATGTAGAAAATTTTCTTCAAATTAGACAATGAGAGATAGAAGAGTAAACCTTCGGCAAGGCTATTGGATGGGCCATTTTAATTCACTCACCTCTCTCTCTACCATATCCTTCCTATTGACCCCCTCTGCTTCCCTATAACACTAACCACACTCATGATTTAACTTCACTAACCCACGTGGATCAGTAACAGCTTATCTCTCATATCTGGACACTCTATGGATACTTCTATGAATAAATAGTAAATCAGGCATGTATAATTTAGAATCTATGCTGCCAACTCCCTACCTGTATATATTCAGACAAGTGCCTCGACATGTCTCCCATGGGAGGCTCAGGGGGCTCAGATAATGACCCAATGCGCACAGTTCCTAAGTGCTGGAGCCCAGCACTTATGCCCAAGCACATTATCCCCACATCTGATGCCATCCTATTGTCTGTCTCTGTGCATGTTCACCCACCACAGCCCCTGTGCATATAGAACACATAGTCTCACTCCCTTATGTGGTCTTAGAGTCACACAGTAGATTGCCAACAGGGCGGCCTAAAAATGAGCATTGAGTTCCCCTCTGCCCACCTTGGAGCTGAAAATGCAGTTTGTTTTCTAAGCTGTAAGGCAGCTGTCGTCTCTGTTTAAACCAGAAACCACAAAGCCAACAACATGCTAGGTGATTAGCCAAAGTCTACACCTGGCAACAGAGCCTCCATCTAGGGAAGTCTGGTTTCTGGATAAACTTAAAACCATTCTCAAATACTCATGGCCTCATTAGTTAATGAAATTCTGTATATGTCCTGCATCTTTAAGGCCTATTTTCAGTTTATTGTAAGTACTTTCCTCAGGACACTTATCTTCAGACACACTAGATGTATGTAGGGTGTCAGCCACGAGAGACAGACTGGGGTCTACCTAAATTACTTTTCTGAATTTTTTTTATATTTGAATTAATTTTTAAACTACTGATTATTAATTTTTACTCTCACAATTCAAGTATGGAAGAAATAATAATGCTTGTAAATTCAAATTCATTCTGAGTCAGTCCCCACCCCCTGTGCGTGTGTGTGTGTGTGTGTGTGTGTGTGTGTGTGTGTATGTGTGTGTGTGTGTGTGTGTGTGTGTGTGTGTGTGTGTTTATCTGTGTCTGTGTGTACTCTCACATGCATATAGATACACATTCATACATGTGTGGAAGTCATAATTTCACATTAGATGTCCTCCTCAATTGCTCTCCACCCTATTTTTTGAGACAATCTCTAATTGAACCTGGAGCTCATCTATTCAGATATACAGGCACTGAAGTGAGAGGGTGGAGGGAATCTTTTGGCTTCATGGAAAACAGAACCTGAGTTTGGCAAGTTAGGATTCAAGAAACATAGTCCTGCTCTCAGGGGTAGAAAGAGGTGTTGGTTCCTGCTACAGGATAATCATTGTGTCCCACCAATATTTACATATTGAAATGTAATCTCCAATGAGACAATGATATGAAGCAGGGTGAAGTACTAAGATTGTAAAGGTAAATTCCATCTGAATGGAATTATTAATTATATAAAATAACCTCCAGAGAGAATATTTATCCCAATATGTGCACATACCAAGAAGAAGCCTTTTGTGAAGTAAAGGGTAGGCAATCATCAGCCATGGAATCTACTGGAACTCGGGAAGCCCTTCTCTGCGACATTTCTACATTGGTTTTTCTTCCGTCCCTCTTCACCCTAGATGCATATGAAATCCAATCCTTCTATGTGCTTTAGTCAAACACCCTCCTGCTAATGTGTCAGATTGGTGGAGGCCAATAATCCTGCTCTGTGGATAATTTCACAACAGGGTTAAACGCAGGCCACACACAGCCATGCCCTAAGGAATATGGAAGCACAGCAGAAATTAATGGCTAGCAGTGTACCGTGGAGAGTGTGGGATATAAATTTTGTTTACAGTGTAGATAGGTAGCAACCTTCTGTCTTCCATGCCAGAGCACATCTGCACAGCCACTTACTCAGTGTCTACCATCATCTCATATCTGGAAAATTAATATCCAGGTTCCATTGGACCCCTTCACTCCATTTTCACCAGAGCTGAACAGATACTTTTCAAGTAAAATAGGCAATATTTTTCAACTCCTTGGCTCCTTCAAGAGATACCCGTGTCATTGTTGTTATGGCTTGCGTTGTGACAAGTCCCCCAAAGACCTGTTAGCATGTTTTAACTCCCTGTGCCTGTAAATATGACATCACAACATGACTAAACAAGAAATTGCAGTGGGAAACCAAAAGCTTTGAGAGGGAGAAATGGGACTCCTAAGGGACTTTAGAGAATGATCCTACCATGCCTTGATTTGAGGCTTCACGCCTTCAAGACTGTGGGGAAATATGTTGTTTCAAGCACCTGATTTGGTGGTGCTTTGCTGCAACAGACATAAAACACAAATATATGTGTGCCATCGTTTGACCCTGTTTTGTGACCCCAGAGCGATGTGTGAGCTGGCACTGATATTCACCGTCATATTACAAGGTTTTTGTAAAGCCAACTTCCAGAGTTGCATGATGCTGACCTCCCTCGAACATGCCAAAGTTTCTCCAATTTGGCTTCTGAGACTCCATTACCCCTCTGGTCTATCTTCCATAACACCCTTTCTTCATCCTTGTCTTGGCCTAAATAGCTCTTTATAAAAGACCACCTGTCTTCCAGTTGGATCCTCCTATCCAAGACTACTTTATCTTCACCTCAGAGTCCATTGACTCTCCACAGTACAAACCACTATCTGCAGTTATTTGGGTTTTTTTTGTTTTTGTTTTTACTTCCTTACCTTTTGGCTTTTTAAAAAATAGCTTCCAGAATGACAGAGAGACAGGGAGATGAATACACCACCACCACCACCACCACCACCTCCCACTCTTGCATGGCACAAAGCTGAGCATTTTACACAGCTCAGATGAAAACATGTTGTAACCAACCAAAACAGGAGAGCGCTGAATGCCCATGAGAGCTCATGGGTGCTCATGAGAGCACTGGAGTTCTCAGAGAGCTGAGAGCATAACAAAGAAGGAGAGAAGCACCTGCTACTCTTTGGGAGACAGGAGAGAGTAGATGGTTACCTATTGATGAAGTCGCTGCTTAGGATGCCAGAGAATCCCAAACCAAGGTGTTTGGACTTGACTTTATTAAGTAAGGGTCATCAATGATTTTTGAGCAGCAGTAAACCCAAATGACCTATGCTTTTAAGAAAATCTCTCAGGTAAGAAGGACACAGAGGATGGATTAAGCAAATAGATAGCTAAACCCATTGAACCCAGCAAATATTAGAGGAAACAGGTGAAGACAGCTTGACCCCCCCCCTTGAATTGTGGGGGTGATAACATGTAGATGTTGCACTATTGAACCAGCAACATTTAACAAGTAATGACTTATGGAGTGGAGTCTTCAGAAGAACGGAAAGGCATCTCCAGCTTGCCACCCAAAGTGAAGGCACAGAGAAAAGGCCTCCTGCATATCCCAGGGCATGCCTTTGAAGGAAAGGTATGCCCAACTCTTCCCACAGAAGAAAAAGAGTTTTACTTATCCCTAGTAAAATAAATGATTCAAGTGGAACTAGCAAGGCCAGCTGTGGTTCTAAGGCTTTCTTCCCCAAATGTCAGGAATAGGAATTGATTCCACTGTGTGTCTTCCCTCCTTCAGGGAGGCCCTGGCCATCTGGACCACAAGAGAAACCATCAGACTTTGGCTACAGAAGCAGAACCAGCCAGGCCTAGTCCAACTTCTGAGCCAAAACCGCTCCACTTAGAACTGATCAGAGCCCTCTCTGCTCCCACTGAGCCAGGATGAATTTTTAACTCACTATTGATCAGGCAATTTTAAAATCAATTTTAATTAAATGAAAGATTTCTATCAGGATTGGTTCTCTCTGGACAGTAAATTGGGCCTTGTAATAATACTTACACTGGAACGTCTCTCATATAACTAACAGAGTCCAGCATAAATAAGTAAAGAACTTTCCATTAATTTTGCACTGGGGGAAACCGAGGTGAGAAGGTTAGCCTGGAGGCCTGCAGTAATGGGAATGGCAATCAAGAACTTGAGTCACGCGGATGCCAAGATCAGATCCCACTGACACCATTATCAGCCTCCCAAAACTCTCCCCTCACACATGGACTAGAGGGAAAATAGATCCTTGTCAGGCACTGGAGAAGAGAAACTCGCAAGTATTTAACTAACAAAGATGGAACAAGTTCACTGAATGGGATGTATGGATGATAGTTTATTATCAGAAGGCATTTTCCTAGTTAGAAATGGTCAAGCCTGCTTGGCCTCTAGAAATAGTGCCCCAGACGGAGAGTTCATGCTTAAATAACTCCTTCTCTGGAATAACTGAAGCATCTCCATGCCCAGCATAAAGCAATTATTTTAGGGCTCATACTTGGGAGTTTGAGTGACATGAGCCCTTGCTTAGAACTCAGAGTCTGATCCAATACTTCCCTTCAATTGTTTCAGGTAGATTTTTCTCCCATGATCCATCAGTAGATCCAGACCTTTACTATTCCTGAATCATGGCTTCAACTAGCCACAGGTAGGATCCAGACCCCATCATGTCTCCATGGACCCAGGACTCCATGGTGCATGAGGACGCATGACTGTGAGGGTGTATCTTGGAGCCACTGTGGGTCATGAGGCTCTCCACATCCCTTCTCCTAAATATACCCATGTCTTTCTCCACACAAAGCCTTCAGTTTACAGCTCAGGACACAATGTCTCATCTTGTAGCTTGGCTTCTGCCACAGATTTAATTTCAGTCAAATTCAATAAGATATTGTTTATAGACAAAAAATGCCTGTTTAGGGTACGATTCTATGAAATTTGACAAATATCTAGCCATATAACCAGCACTACCACATTCAAGGCATGTAAGGGTTCCATTGCTATGCAGAATTCTCTCCTGTGTCTTTATGAACAACTCTATCCCCAGTTCAGGGAAACCGCTGGTCTGTTCTCACTGTCATACTTTTGCCTTTAGCAGACCACCATAGAAATAGAATCACATGGGACATTGCCCCTGAGTCTAATTTTCTTCCACTTACAAGAACATATTTTTATTCTTCTCTGTTGTGCTGGCTATCAACTGTTCAGCCCACTGTATTTCTGGGTAAATTTTTAATTGCATAGCTATAATAGGCTTGTTGATTCTTCTTCCAATTGAAGTGCATGTCTGTCCTTTCTAATTTAATATGGATAATAGTTTGGCTGCGATAAATATTTACACCAAAGTTTTTGTCTCAGTGTGTGTTTCCTTGGCTCTTGGATCAATTGTGGGATTCTTGGGTGCCGTGGCAGTTGTAAGTTCTAAGGAACTGACCATTACAGATATACCAAGCTGTCCTTCTCTCAGCCACGCAGGCAATCTGCAGCCACTCCAAACCCTCCCCTGTACTTGATGTCTAGTTTTCCTTCTCCATTGTTCTAAATATAATGCCTGAAATCATAATAGAAACAAATTACCATCACACACACTACTGTCTGTTATGAAGCCCCTAGGAAGTTCCACCCTTCTTCCTTGGTACTGGAATTAAGATTTTCTCCTCTATCCCGGTGGCAGTGTCCTTCTGAGGAAGCTGTGGATAACCCTATATGCATCCTATGAGTAAAACCAGTAAGCACACGGTCAATTCCCTGCAGCTTCTGACTCAAGTCAAGAGTGGGAGAAGGGAGAAACCTATAGATGAACAAGAGTCACTGTGAGATGGAGAAGAAAGGACTTCTGTCAGTAGAGCCTGGGAAAATAAAAAACTAGAGGTTGAAAATAAAATGGTCAACAAAAGTGCTAAAGGGAAACCAAGTACAGTGGCGTAATCCCTGCAACTGGGAAACGGAAGCAAGAAGATCAAGACTCCAAGGACAGCAATGACTACATCACAGTGACTTCTGGGCCAGCCTAGACTAGTGAGGCTCTCTTTTAAAACAAACAAAAACAAAAATGCTGAACATCTCAGCTAGGGAGAAAGGAGTAGAAGCTGCTAACTGTGACATTCTACACCGAGGAGGACAAAGGGACAAATGCAAGTGTAGTGATTGGTCCAGAAAGGAGAGAGTGAGAATTGTACAGAATTAAGATCACAGAAGACTATGCAACAATGGCGTCCTGAGCTTGGGGTGGGGAGGGTTCTGAGAGCAAGAGCAGAAAGGAAAGAAAGGACTGAGATCAGACAATTGATGTGGGGCATTCTCTTAAGCAGAGGAGCAGTTCGAGACTGGAAGGAAACATGGGCTCAAAGGCTAAGATTTTCTTACAGCTGAAGATATTACAACATGGTAATAGAAGCCAGGCACAGTGGTTCCTGCCTATAATCCCAGAAGTTGAGAAGTAGAGGCAGGACGATGAGGAGGTCAAGGCCAATCTCAGCTACCTGAGACTGTCCCAAAAAAATGAAACAAGATGAACAAGGCACAAGAAGGAAGTTACTGAACGATGTCCCTGAGTGAGCAAAACAGGTCAGGCTCTGAGGCCCAAGTGGAAGAGAAATTGACCTGGCACAATGTCATGATTGTTGTGACACTTGGGTGACTGAGGGAGATATACTGCAGCTGAGAGGATTTTGTGGCCAGACAACATAGAACCTCTTTACTGGTAGCTTTCATTTCTTCAGAAAATGTGAATATGGAAAGAGATGCCTAAGTCATATGAGGAAAGAAAGAGGTGTAAAACACCTTTTTTTTCCTCTAGCTTCTCCATTGGGGGTCCTGTGTTCCATCATATAGATGACTGTGAGCATCCACTTCTGTATTTGCCAGGCACTGGCATAGCCTCATATCAGACAGCTATATCAGGGTCCCTTCAGCAAAATCTTGCTGGCATATGCAATAGTGTCTCAGTTTGGTGGCTGATTATGGGATGGATGCCCAGGTGGGGTAGTCTCTGGATAGTCCATCCTTTCATCCTAGCTCCAAAATTTGTCTCTGTAACTCTTTTCATGGGTATTTTGTTCCCTATTCTAAGGAGGAATGAAGTATCCACATGTTGGTCTTCCCTCTTTTTGATTTTCTTATGTTTTGCAAATTGCATCTTGGGTATTCTAAGTTTCTGGGCTAATATCCACTTATCAGTGAGTGCATATCTAATGACTTCTCTTGTGATTGGGTTACCTCACTAAGGATGATATCCTCCAGATACATCCATTTGCCCAGGAATTTCATAAATTCATTATTTTTAATAGCTGAGTAGTACTCCATTATGTAAATGTTCCACATTTTCTGTATCCATTCCTCTGTTGAGGAATGGGTTCTTTCCAGCTTCTGGTCAAGGAGATGAAGGGGTCTGAAACCCTATAGGTGGAACAACAATATGAACTAACCAGTACCCCCAGAGCTTGTGTCTCTAGCTGCATATGTAGCAGATGGCCTAGTTGGCCATCATTGGAAAGAGAGGTCCCTTGGCATTGCAAACTTTATATTCCCCAGTACAGGGGAACGCCAGGGCCAAGAACTGGGAGTGGGTGGGTAGGGGAGCAGGGCAGGAGGAGTGTATAGGGAACTTTTAGGATAGCATTTGAAATGTAAAAAAAGGAAATATCTAATAAAATATTTATGCCCATAATAAATTAAAAAATAAAATAAAAATAAATAATATAATATAATATAAAACACCTTCTTTTTGAGAATGGATGAGTACATTAACTTGAGAAATACCATAGAATTTCCTGGAGGAACCACGGACTCTTAAGATGCTAGCACTCATGGGGTTTTAGGCAAGTCCTATTAACATGGCTGTGTTTTCCTCCCACCTGCTTGTACACTGGTGTGAAGAATGTAGACAAGCAGATTTAACCAAGGGACAGAAATGGTCACTATTATATTCTCCAACAATCTCTCACTCTGCATCAGCTAACCAGACCGCCTATAATAACTGCACCATCCTAAACAGGCTTCCAGAGCAAGAAGTACTTAACTGAATTGAAAACACACAGGGATTCAAAGCCATGAACTTGTTTGTCTTTTAAAGAAATAGACAAACCTAAAGGTGACTTCATGAGCTATACAGGAGGAAAGCCATCCTATGAAAAGGACCACCCTAACAGTTCTGTGGAGGGGATACCTCACTAGCTTCTTAGAATCTGGTATTTTCCTGATGTGGGTCTGCTGCACATGTGGCCACATCAGACACTGGCATTGGTGGACAAGGATTGGCTCAAAGTAGATCCCCTATGGGCACAACCCCTGTGGCCCATTAAAGAGAGGATGCTCCTCTTGACCATAAATTTGAAGAGCTATAATTTCAATTTTGGACCATTTACCCTTCACTCTGGGTTGGCAATGGGACAGTCCTCTCTACTTAAAAAATACTCTCTATACCTCCCATTTAATTTCAGTCCTGGTAACATATTACTGTCCACAGACACCATACAAATAAAGAAGAAACAGAAAATTAAATATAAAAAGACTCTGAGCCCTGCTACTTTAGGATCCTGCCACATACTCTGGGGGTTAGTTTCAATAAGAATTGTAGAGATCTACCAACAATAATTAGTTTTTTAAGGTTTTATAGAAGCGGATCTCAAACTCAGCTCAGTAGCTTTGTTAGACTCATACGGAAAGGGGATCAGGAATCTGAAATGTTATATTATTAGTAGATGTGTATGATAGGTACATGATTGCAGGTACACGTGTGAGCCACAGCGTGCATTGGTAGATCAGAGGACAACTCTCAGGAGCCACAGATCAAACTCAGGTCATTAGGCTTCCAGAGAAAGCAGTCTAGTGTGCAGAGTCATCTCACCAGCCCAGAATCCAAAATTTAATAATTCACCAATTCATTATTATACATATCCAAAGGGATAGTTTGAATGAGAAAAGTCCCTTATAAGTTTGAGCATTTGAATATTTTGTCTAGAGTTGCTGCTACTGTTTGGGGAAGATATGCCACTTTCAGATAGTACAGCCTTACTAAAGAAAATGTGTGATAGACAGGTGAGCTTTGAAGATGTATTGCTCTGCCCAGCCTCTGTTCTGGCCCATATGAGTCTCTGGCCCTCATCACAGCAACAGAGCATAAGCAATGCACTCAGCTTTGAAATAACTACTTTAGAGAGATGGCACACTGGGGCGCATGGGACATATCTCGCCATTGTGTCTTTTGGTAAGCAAAGCTTTCTGGAGCGCAGCCATGCAATTTGCATTAGTTCAGATTTGCTATTTGCTCACATTATTTTAAAACAGTTGAGTACCGAGGAGAGACCACCATGCCTTTCAATCCTAAAATATTTACTCCCTAATTTTTCACAGGAAAAAAAAATCACCAGCCCTTACTCTAAAACAAAACAAAACAAAAACAAAAACAAAAACAAAAACAAAAACAAAAAAGTCAACTATTCCTTGTGATACACAAAATTCACAGGACCAAGAATAAGAAAAAGTTGTAGTTTATTAATAGTGAGTTGTTATTCTTCCTCTGAACCCTTGTGTGTATTGTTTTAAGTAATGTCAGCTAGCCAGCAGGATGTACTGAGTCTCTATTGCATGTCCGCTATGCACTCTATGTTGAAAATATGGTGATCTTTATACCCCTGGAGCCACCATGAGTCTTCTACATTCAAGTTATTTTATCAAATCTAAATCATTCTTGATTAAAGGCACAATTATTTTATGCACTAAGAAAGAAAAAAAAAGTGCTACAAATTAAATCCTTACACCATTTCCTTAAGTCTTGGAAATTTTATTTTCTAATTATTAAAAAGCTCTTTCAGGTTTATTTTTATCACTCTTGGCAGACATAAAAAAAATAATAATAATGTGAAATAATGCTGGTTAGGAGCCGAAGTCTCCAGGGGTGTTCTTCCGGATTGTTGACCCTTTCTCATAAGTTATTTGCAATAACTCTTTTTGGTCTTATCAGAGAGTATCAACGAAGAGTTTACAGAACGAGTCCACGGATATAGAAGCAATGACAGCTCTGTCACAACTGCCACCAGGCCAACAGTGTTTGTATAAGGCAATCAATCATTGCCTGTTTTAACATATGTTAAATGGCTTTTTAAAATATGTGCATTGTGGAATTGATGAGATATGATTTATTGCTCAATGAACAAGAAGTAAAGAAATATAGGCCAAGTCTCAGGAAATGGTCGTGGGTAAATGAACTCAGGCGTGACTGGCCAGAGGGAAGAGCAGTGTAAAGAACGCTTTGTGACACAGGAAGAAGGATTTCCTGTACCTGCGGCAGCCCCCAGTTTCTCATTCTATTGTGCTCCATGCACACCTATGAGAGACTGCTTGACTCTGTGCTATCCCTCAGAGTACAGCATGACATCATAGGGCTCTGAGTTCTAAAAGACTAAGCAAGATACCTGGAACACTCACTTCTTAAGTGAGTGAGCAATATGTGATAGTTACTCTTGCTTGTCAACTTTATTGGGTCTGGAGTTTCTAAGGACATGCCTCTAGGTGGGGCTGTGAGGGTCTTTCAAAGAAAACTTGATTGGAAAAGACCTTCTTCCAGAGTGAACAATACCTTCTAGTACCAGTCTAGATAAAGGATGCTCAAAGGGAAGCTGCTGCTTCTGCCTGCCTGCCTTCATCTCTTGTTGGTAAATGCATCACTCTACTACTGCTAATACTGCTGCCATCCTTCAGCAATTTGATCCCAGTTCTTTAGCTTCCAGTATGAATTAAACACCAGCAGCTCTGAGTAGATAGTGAGTTCTGAGCCACTCTATCACATATACAGCAGCCACTATTAGACTATCACTGCCCTGTCATAAATCCATGTTCACAATGTGTAGTCATTCTATCGGTTCTGTTACTCTAGTGTAAGGGAACCCAAGGAAGAGAAGAATAGGATGCACTCTGCAGCAGAATGAAACTCAAAGCAGTCTCATGGGACCAAGGATGTCTCACAGTCATGGTTGGGAAGATGGCTTTCTCCATGAGGTTGACCCAAGGGCAGAAGATGCTTAAAAGAAGAATACAGGGACTTGAAGGGAAAAGCTGAGACTTGGTATGGTAAGTGTGTATCTACCTCTTAACCATAGATTCAGACCAAAGGGTTTGCAGAGGAAACATTCTGATTTTATCTGCTTATTCATACTTTGTCATGGGATGTTTCCTCACGTGAGCCTCTTAGAATACCTATCACGAGCTCTCTATCTTCCCTCGGGAAACCAAGAGTAGACATGTCTAGCATCTAGCCACAATAAGCAACTATGTCTTGGCTAACAATGCCTTCACAGACTTAGTGAGTATTTTTATTTCTATGAAAGTCAGAAGAAAAAAGATAGAATCCAGGTTGGACTATATTCAACTCTATGCACCAATAAAATCATGAGAGTTTTTAATTCTCTCTTCATATGGAAAAAAGGGACCATGAAGGCAAAATCAACAGAGGTCTATCAAAGTCATAGTAGGATCTGAGACCACGTCATGCTACCATGCCTTTCAGACTCTCTCCAGGAAAGTGGGTCCTGGAGAGCGAGCTCTGCAGATGGATAAAGCCAGGCCAAAGATGATATGCCATACTAGTAACATAGGTGCTTGTAATTTGAAAGCCTGGAAAGCTATGCATTCCCACAGGCCACAGTGGTGGTCACCTCTAGACAAAGGGGAGGAAATGAGACTAGTACCAAGAGGACCTGAACATGATTTTGTTTCAATTATTTAGCATGACAAGCCAAGAGCAAAAAGACAAAAGAAAAAAATGGTCAAACCAGGCCATTTAGGTGCTTCAGTGGGTAAGATGTTTGGCATGCAAGTCTTAGGGTCTGAGTTTAATCCCCAAGACACCCATAGATGTAAAAAGAGAGAATCAATTCTACACAGTTTTTCTCTAAACTGCACACACACACACACACACACACACACACACACACACACACACACACACATACACAAACCATGGTACACTTGTGCCCACACAAAACATTACCAGAAATAAAGATAGCATGACATAACTGCTCTTAATTCCTGATAGAGGAGAGACATTTTTGTTTGCTGTTTCTGGTTACATGTTTTAGTGCCCTCTGCCTCAAAAATATAACCTCCTTATATTTCTGAATCAAATATCTATTAACTACCCCAATCTCTTTCTTTTCTGAGATTTGGGACCTTACCTATTTTTCCCCTTTTATGAACATCCTTCATATTCAGACTTTCCTACACTCCATTCACTTAAACGCCTTTTCATGCAGCACCAGAAGACTCAGGTGGGAGCTAACCATTCTCTCCTGGCCCTAGTCTGAGGCTGAACAGCATGTTCCTCATGAAAAACAGCCATATTTAACCAAGAGAATTGTAGTTGGAAATTGGAAAACACAGATCAAATAAGCATATGGTCATAAGCAATATGGCTTTAATCTTTGTCCCAGATTCTGACACAGAACTTCTACATGCTTTCATTAAAATGGAAGCCTTGGTATTTCCTAAGTAATCGAGATGCAGAGGTAGGGACTGTGTCACTCACAGGAAGTTCCCTTTCAAACCTATCAGAGTTTACACTAATAAAAGGACTCTCTCACAGTACATCCTCCATAGCTTCAAGATAGGAGCAGAAGACAGAGTAACCAACCACGAGAAAGCCTGAATGTTTCAGCCCCATTCCTTAAACTCTGAATGAGAAATGGGAAGTTGCGATGATCATCAGTGGCTGTATATGTTGACCAATCTTGCAATATATGTTTTCCTAACTCCGTATATGCCAAAGCACATAACTAGGTGGTCCCATTTGTTGATAAGCCTAGGACTGACAATCACCAGGAAAGGTCACCACACAATGTATCATCTAAATAGTCATACACACAGGCCAGAAGAAATGCTCCAAGTAATTACATTAGGAAACAGAAAACAGAACAGTCCTATACACATCAACAAATGTGACCACCTAGTTATATGCTTTGACTAACTCCATAGAAGTACTCAGTGAATGACATGGGGGCTGGGTTCATTTGGTTTTGTGCATAAGGAGAGAATATTTCTTTGAAATTCTGAGATGTCAGGTCTTATGAGCACATTGAAATTCCAAACCCCCACAGAGCCATGGAATATATCAATATTTGAAGATGAGGTATTCACAGGTGACCAGGTTAAAATGAAGCATTTGGGATGAGGCCTGGTCCAATATGACAAGTGTCTTTGTAAGAGAAGGTATAGTACACACAAAGGAGTAGCCTGCGAGAATTCCCTGAGGTAGTGTTCACTCATCAGTCTGGAAGAGATCTCAGGTAAAATCAACCCTGTGGTAAGCCTTGCTCTTGGACTTGCAGCCTCCAGACCTGTGAAGAATGTATTTCAGTTGCTCAAACTACCTAGGCTGTGTGATGCATTTATAACAGCCCTAGAAAACTTACATAGTATTATAAGCCTCCAAGGCTGGAATATGTGGTTATAAATAGCCCTTGCAAATATACACACTGCTATATAATATTTGGAACCAAGAGCAATAATGGAAAGAAGTCTAAGCCTACAAAACCCATACATTTTTCCCTTCCTACATTCCTCTGAACATCAACATTTAAACCCATTTAACCAACAGCCCTAGGCTTGAATTCATGAACAGCAAAGGAGGGGTGGTATGCATCCTACGCTGTAGCTGTGGCAGGTGCCAGAAACATCTAAAGGGTAAAGATGAGTGGGGACAGTCCTAAAGGGGAAAGGGAAGGAGGCTGGCTTCACTGGTAGCATCAAGTACTTGAGCAGCTTTATGAGATATAACCCCACCCCCATGCCTCCCTACAGATTTGAAAGTCAGAAGGTCTGTGCTCCATCCCCCACCTCCATCAGACTCCAGGAAGATTCAATTACATTTAGAGACATGATGTCTGCCTCCCCTGGATTAATTTCCGGATCCTGCCAAAGCTTGTCCTTATCTCTTTCTTCTTGCTGAGAGTAAGAACCCTATAAAATTGTCTCTATCAGGAACCAAGAAATGAGCCAGGGCAAGGCAAACATAAGAAGCAGTGCCGGTGTCTCTCCTCATTTAGATTCAGGAAGGTCCCACACATGACAGCTGACTGCAGGACTCTCACACCTCCATTCAGTCCAAAGGGATCCATTCTGCCGGGGTACTGGGTAGGGGCAGGTCACCCTGTGGGCATTAGCTATATAGTGATGCTTGAACTAAAAGCCACGCTGTTCCTAACAATCTTTATAAGACCATCAGTGCTAATGACAGCAGAGAGAACATTTACTGTGTTCCCAAAGGGCTGGCCCTTCTAATATCTGTGTCTTACTGAATCTATCCAACAGCCCTATGAAGGAGTTAATAGTTTACCTCCATTTTCTGGTAGCTGGTAAGGAGGAAACAAAGTCTCTGGTATGAGCATTAATGTGCAATGACCATCTCAAAATAAAAGTGTGGAGTAATCCAAGGAGTGAAAAGTCATGACAGAATTTTTACCCACAGATGAGTTTTGTGGTTTGTTTGTTTTTTGTTTGTTTTTTAGTCATGCCGCACATAATTTTTTCTTATCATCACCATCTTACAGATAAGGAAAATCAAACCTTATCAAGGGCTATCCAGCAAAGAAATAGAGGAATTCAAATTTGAACCAATGTGTACAGGATTCTGAACACATTTCCTAAAAACATCACTCTACAGTCCATTTGCTGGGAGTATTTTTCAGGTTGACCAGTTGGCTTTGTTTATGAGGTTAAAAGACACATGATATGCGGTAACCTGGGTAGTGAGTTATAATATAGACTCTGGGGAGCCATATTGCTCCAAGTCCAGGGAAAGAAGTGTGTCTCCCCTCCCCAGCTCAAATTCTGCAAGCAGGCTAGACGGTGTTGAATTTCTCAGATGTTGTACTGTTTCATGTTCTTTCAAAGTGTGTTAGACCCTATCGCCCACGATTACTCCCAGGTGCAAAATTGTATGCACAAACAGTTGCAGCAGCAATTTACTGACTGTGAGCTCAATCAGCCAATTGTGAGCACAATTAGCTGCTCCCTGCTCATTTGGAAGGAGCTGGGGCGATGATTGCCTCCGCAATTAGCCAGTTGTGGGCAGCTTGGCTTGCTTGTGCAATCTTGCACAGACAGGCAGGCAATGTGCAAAAGTGATGCATGCCAGGAGCCTCACACTTTTGACTCCAGCTATCTGACCCGATACCCATCCACCACTCTTTATATATAGCGAGAGGCTGAAAACTTGGGAAGAGAAAATATAGAATGACAAAAGGCAGACTTTGTATAATGCTATAGGGACTGAAGACACAAACCTTTCCATGTCTTGGTAGAGGAGGGACAGAGATGAGACATTAATCTGGGTTGGCAACAGGTAAGCTGTGTCCAGGGTTGAAATACACCTTGATCATTAATGATTTGGTTGCAAAAAAGATCCATATGAATATGTGTTCACATAGGAAAAGGAACCATTTGTATTATCAAAGTGACTTGCTTTGGAGAATCGGGACTAAGCAGAAACTAGGCTGCATGGAATCAAAATGCCACATTAAGTCACTAGTGCAATCAACAATTTTTTACTTCCTTCTTCCTGTATCCTGATGAAAAAAATAAATAACTGATCCTCCCACAGGAGTTGGGCAGTTTCCTACCCACCTGTCTCTGCCAAGGAAAGCCTGGAAACACAGAAAATTGTATTGCAGCTGTCCACAAAATGAGCTGAAGCCTGATTAAATGTGTTCTAGTTTCCCGTTAGTACAAGTTGATTAGAAAAAGGAGAGTTCACTGTATTTTAAGTGGGGCTTTGTTGCATCAATGTGCCTTTCTACTCAGAAGTAGGTTTATAAAGGAAATCAAGGGAAAGAGGAGTCACTGTAGGTAGCAGACTTTGTTGAGTTAATTCAGATATCCTCTGATCCTTGTGAAGTAAAGGGCATGTGTTACTCTTTCCAACTATGCTGAGTCTACTAGAATTGTACAGTGAAGCTCATAATAACCCAAATGTGTTAAAAGTCCCTAAGCCCACCAATTGATATAAGGATAAACAGAATATGGTATGGATTCAATATAATAACAATCGTAAAAGGGAATAAAATAGATATAAATGTTCTCATATAGATGAATTTACCAGCTCAGACTAAGTCAAAGAAGCTAGACACAAAGACAACTCGTTGTATAATTGCACTTAAATGAAATGTTCAGAGGACATGTACCCACAGAGAAATGGAGTAGTGTCTGCTGTTGGGGAAAAAATGAGAACCAGGAGCAGCTGCTATTGTGGTAGGGGGTCTTCTTGGCTCAAGAGCAACATTCTTGGATTAGATTCCTGGATGACCTAGTGAATAAATGAAAATCACTGAATTGCGTGCTTAAAAGTTTTACCTTTATGATATATGAATTATATCTCATTTTAAAAATAGAGTAGAGGAAATTTTTTTTCCTTTTATAATGGGGAGGAGATGGAGCCAGTAATGAGGCTACCTTGCATTTCCCTGTTCACTGAACACTCAAGAAAACCTCTGAGGAGCATCCATAGCAAGAGGAGTTCAAAGCTGTTCTCCAGTGCAAGCCAAATTCATTCATTCATTCATTCATTCATTCACTCCTCAAAAATAATTATTGAATACCTATTTATAACAGATTATTAATCAAGAGCAAAAGCCCTCTACTTTTACTCTGATTGGAAGGTCAGGGTATATATGTAGGAAGAGGAAGTCAAAGGAACAAAGTACATTCCCTCCTTGGATCAATAATGGCAAACTTCCATTTGGATTCACAGAACACAAACTTTCTTTGGACCATGATGGAAATCAAAGGATTTCAAGGGGATTTTCATAGGGCACATGATGGAGACTTTTAAGCCCAAAAGATAATCCCAGTGGATTAGCCAAGAAGTACACAAGCTCCCTATAGAGAGAGTCATCAGTGCCTGAATATCAGCACCCACTTTTGGCTCAAGACAAAGAACTTACATGCACAAAGAGTAGAAGTGAAGTACATGGTATGCTTGAGGCATTAATGGCCGACAAGGCAGTCCTTCGCTTCTCCGTCATCCCCACCATGTTGAGACAACAAGCTACCTTTTTTCTCTTTTTGTCCACAGCACACATACTTTAATATTAAATCGAGTTGATTATAAAAGAGAGAGAGGGTTGGTGTTACTTGTTAGTTCAATTGAAGTAGGCAATCTAAAAGATGCATTTTCTGCTGCTGATAACATGGGACTTATTTTCCTAGGAGGGTGGATGGGGTAGATATCAGCTAGACATGCTCCTGTAATGTTCCCGTGTGGAAAAGAGGTGTGTTGCTTTAAAGTGGCATTGAGTACATTGTGTCCCTTTCTTCACACTCAGTCATGCTAAGCTCCTCTCTGCCTTCTTCACTTCCCCCATCTCTGTTTCTTCACACTCTTTCACGCTTGCTGCCACTGCCTGCCTCCTTCACTCTACCCATCTAGAGCTGAATGCTCCAACAGAAACTCACCAGTCCTTGTGAATAGCTCTCATCTATGCTGTGCAGTGTACCACTAGGCTCCCAGTTTCATTGTTTCATGCTCCTATATTTATTTCAAACATACTGCCAAGCTACCTTGTTATGTCAGGAACCTTCTAGATGGCCTGATTCCATGCATGCTTACCCTGTACCACAATGTACAATTAGACCTGGTCTAACTGGTCCCTTGATTAGGACTCTTCAATTGTTCTTAGAATAAAATTTTCCCTCACCAGGAGTCTCATTCCAAATATCAGTGGGATCAGAATACAAATCAGGAGACTTTGAAATGTCAGCCATCCAATTTTAGCATCTCTGTCCTAAATTAGCTTCATATTATTACAGCGGGATAGCATGTGAACATGTGGGGGATTACATCTAAAGTCTGTGGAATAAATAAGTACCCATGTTGGACACAGAAAAAACCAGGTTTTTCCAATGAAGTGTGAGCACAGGTGACAGAAATGGAGTCACAGGAGGAGTTTAGATCACACGATGCTCATAAGCCTCTGCCCTACAAATTCCAGCTGAATTGCTATGGGATATAGCTGTCACTTTAACACTTTAAGGTAAGGTCCTAAGTACAGTGCCTGTTATGAAAGCAGAAGGACATGTACTGGGGACCTATGTATGAATAGATATCTAGCATGTGTCTGTAACCTTGGTACTCTTACAGCAAGATTGGAGGCAGACAGGAGAATCCCCAGAAGCTCAGGCCAGCTACCCTGGAGTGCACACTTGAGAACAATGACTCTCCCCGAACAAAGTGGAGGTGAGGACTGACACCTGAGGTTGTCCTCTGATTCCCATGGGCACATCCATGGCACACATGTGCCTTTTCTCACACATGTGAACACACACATACACGTGCACATGCACACAAAGGAAAAGACTTCCTGATGAGTTATGGTACAACAAAGTGTGAGACCTGACATTAACCTCTCTAAGACCTTCAATATATTCTTTGTTCATATTCTTGCTGGCATAACTTCCGGAGTCAATCAGTACAGAGATTGGAAACCATCAGTATAAGAATCTAAATGATTTACAAATCTATATTCGACCTATAAATCTGAGTCCAAGTAAGAAGTGTGTCTTTATGTTAGTGGCCTTTTATAAATGTCTCTTATAGTTTTCCTCTTAACCCACCTAGCTCCCAAATAATTGGCACAGCATTATTTTATGTATCGAATAAGCTTTAAAGGCACAACTGAGCAGTGTTACTCTGTTTTAATCCTCAAAACTACTCTGGCTACCTCCCAGCCAAAATCTCAGCGATAGCTGCATTTTAGTACTGACAGTGCTCTCTGGGATCCTGGCATTTTCTCATGTTGTCTACTGGACTCTCCCCGCTTGGTGAATGCCCCAACCCACACCACCTTCCTCTGGATGGGAGGAAGTCCAGCCCTTTTCTCAACCCTGCTCAGTCATTGGCTGATCAGCTTCTTTATTGGCCAATCAGAATAATTGGAACGCAATCGGAATTTAAATAAAACACTGATAATCTTTACACAGTACACAATAATATTATGCCTACATCTTCATTCATCTTAAAATTAATTTGTTATCACAGAGTATCCTCTCCTGACTAATGACTAGAAACCGAATTACAGCATGTCTTAAAAACTGTCCCCGTTGATGTGACAAACACTTCCCATTTCCCCACCGTTGATGCTCACTACCCTTTCCTCAGAGGGGAAAAGAGAGAGATAGAATCTCTGACTTGAATTTTAAATGTATGGTGAATAAAATAATAATTGCTAAAAACACACCTAGCATAAAGACCAGGAAGTAACTGCAACCTACTGGATGAACTGTGGCTTCTTGAGCAACTCATAGTGCCTTCAGGGACATCATCCTCCCACTGAGAATGTCTGCACAGCTTTAGAAGTTAACGAAAAAGGAGTAAATAATAATATCAAGAGCATGTGACAGCCTTCACAGGGTCATCAGTCATCTGTTAAATTCTGGGACTGATGCTGCCCTGTGGTCCAGGGTAAATGGGTGTCTCCCTGAATGGCCTTCATGAGACACACAACCCAGGCATGGCAGTCCTAGTCCTTAAGGACATAAAAACAAGCACTGGACATGTTGTTTCTTGAAACCTTTCTCTGCTGCATCCTTAAAAGATGACATGGGGAAATCTGGGGAAACACAGGGTAGGGACTGGTCCAGAGAAGATGGACTACCAAGACCTTTGATGGATAACCTCTAACAGCCGAAAGGTACAATGAGTTATGGTAGAGGAAGGCAGAGGATATTGAGCTAACCTAAAAGGCTCTTCTACCCACCAGATTTTATCTAACAATGGTTAAACTAAACTGACAATGGCTTGTGTTAAATGAAAGATGTATTCCTAGAGATCGTAAGACATGTTAGTCACTTGAGCTATTAAGTAGTACTATCAGTCAGATACACCTTAGTGAGAAATAGGACAATCAATAGGTGCCTTGAATTAGCCTTACTCAGTTAGCTCACCACCTCTAACACTCAAATAAGGACACTTGCCACTTGCCCCTTAATGCTGACCCTTCTTCAGGAAATGCCATTGTGTAAGGGCAGAAATATTGACTGACATGCTAACTTTTTCTAGCATAAGTTAATTGTGTTTCTAGAATCTTCTAACTGGTGAGGAATTTGTTAATTCCTATGTAAAAAAAGAGTGCTGCTGAAGTGCCAAGTTACCATTTGTAATGATGCTGGTTGTGGCTGTTGACAATGCTCCTATTATCAAGATGTCATTATGTGTTATATTTAATTACAGCCAGTTTTCCCAGATATGCAGACAAGTTATTGGCTCCCATTGACTCATTCTTTATTTAGCTATTTTTTATATCGAATCCTAACACCATCCCTATTATTTTTTAGAAAGAAAAGAATGTCTTCTGCAAGCCAAAGCCATGTATCCCTTTTATCCAATAGTCTATTTCCTATCTTATCTCCTTGTCCAGATCTGCCAAAGAAAATGTTAACTTTGTACTCTATTTTATAAGTACATCAGTCAAGTTGAAATATCACTATCAGATGTCACATGGGCTTTTACATTTTTCAAAAGTTGTATCTGAAGAAGGTTGTGTATATTTTTCTTTATAAGAAAGACTGCAGTGCATTGGTGAGACAAGCCCATGTCCTAATCCCTAGGACCTATGAATGTTGCCCTTTACTCAAGATTTTGCATGTGTGACTAAGTCAAGGATGCTGAGATGAGCAGGTGCTTCTGGATCTCCATCATATGTGTGTGTGTGTGTGTGTGTGTGTGTGTGAGAGAGAGAGAGAGAGAGAGAGAGAGAGAGAGAGAGAGAGAGAGAGACTTGATACCCACCAAGGCAAAATGAAGACAGATGTAGAGACTAGAGTGATCCAGCCATAAACCAAGGAATGCTAGTAGCTACCAGAAGCTGTAAGGTAAGAGTGGCTCTCCCCCACAGCCTCCAGGGGATTAACTGCCCTACTGATAACTGGGTTTTGGACTTCTGAATTCCAGTACTGTGGGAGAATCAGTATCTATTAGCTTCAGTTGCCAAGGCTGTAGTGTGTAGCAGTTCACTTCATCTACCCCAAGAAGCTCATACAAAGCCCCAGGTGGTAACAAGACCAGTTATCCAGTTCCATTGACTCAAGAAGTATATAATCTCCCTACCAACAGATGCACTGCAAACCCCACTAACTGTTTCTGGTGGTGTTTGGGGATCACACCTTCCCAGATCTGGGCTTACAAGTGCTCCCCACCTTCCCTGGATTCTGTTACAAGAGTACTGGAAATTGAACTGGACAAGCACTTCACTGGCTGAGCCATCCTCCCATCCCTTAGCATCGACTTTGCAGCTTGCAACAGTCTTATACAGACCCCTCTCACACCCAGTTCAAAGCATAAGCATCTTACACCATCAGAACTCAGCTCTGGAAAGATGTTTTAGTTTATCTTATAGGAACTGGAATCATCTGCACTGCTTCAACTACTGCTCTGTTTCAGTTTATCTAAAAGCAAACTCCTATTAATTGTGAAGAACTCAGGAAAGCCTCATTATCCCAGTGTCTGGTAGCTGGAAAGGCTTCTGGAAAGAAGGCTCTTCTCTCCTTAGATACAAAACGCAACTCTAGTAGTGGAAACCCAAAGAGACCCATTATTTTCAAAATGTCCCCACCAAGGGAAGTATTAGCATGGGGCATCATGGAATCAATAGGTCTCCCTAGTTACAGAGCTTGCATCCTAAAGCCCCATCTACAATGGAGTCTAAATAGTTCTTTATAATGTAAGAAGGGCTGTCCACAGTCCTGTGGATAGCCCAACGCTCACGTACATACTGGCAGCACCAAGTGGACTTAATGGTATAAAACAATAACAACACAATGAACTTGGAATTTAAAAATGTGATGGGGGGTGTAGAGATGAATTGGAGGGAAGGTTATGGTCTTGGGTTTGACAAAAAAAGGCATACTGTGTACATGTATGCAATTTTCAAACAATAAAAAATAAATGTAATTTTAAAATAAATAATAAAATGGATATAGGCCCTTCCCATCGTGTCTGGAAGCTTCTTTGTCTATATAAAACAGGATGACATGCTATTCTAGCAAGGCTATGCACTGGCACCTGTTTACCCCTCTGGCCTCATAGCACACAATGTCCTCTACACCATAGATGCCAGGCCACAGTCTTCGTTGTACGTCTCCAATAGCTGTTTATCCACAAGGGCTTCAATCAAATATAGGCCAGCCAGAGATCGTCATTTTCTGGCTGCGTTTTAGACTCTCTCTGTCCTCTCCTTACCTCCTTCCCCACTCACAAACTCAGTCACTCCACGGAGCTTACTAACATTCTCACAAACCCTGTTTTGTATTCTGGGTAGCCCTTGTGGCTACTTCTAATTATCTTGTTTGTCCACACATGTACTCTCCCAGTCTGAACTGTCTTGTTTACAGCTATAGCTTCAGTAAATATATACCCAGTACATAGTATTAACTCAATAAATATTTGTTGAACAAATAATTCATTTTTTGAAATTTATAACAGTTTCAGAGATCTGATGTGAAACTTGATAAAAAGGAATAACAAATATAACCCATAACTACAATAAAAATTCTAATTTTAGGTCATGAAATTAAAACTCAGGGAAGGGACAGAAGGCAGTGTAAATTATTTTTCTGTGAGAGCACCGGCTAAAAAAAAGGCCAGCAAGTTTTCACTGAGTTCTTTCTTCTAAGCCCTCTTTGTCTCCAAGGCCCCTGGTCACAATGAGGAATGATGAATGTAAGTAAGAAAAGAGGTCCAAGTCCATTATTTTAAATTTGAAAAGCAAAATTGGACATTCAAATCTTTTTTATTTCAAAAAAAATTTAAATTGACAAAAAAGGCAAACCCAACTGAAGTCTGCCTCATGTTTTAAGATACACTTTGGTCACTCAGTATATCAAACTATTCTGTCCCGCTTGGCAAAGTCCACAGAGCAAGGAGTACAGAACTGAAATCCAGATCTCTTTTGCATGGAAGTAAGTTCTCACTTTCATCCACCCAGGGTCTTCCAGATTGGTTGCCCATGGCTTGTTTTAGAGCGAGCACAACTGGACTGTGGTTGACATGTGAGCCCAGGGAAGACCCGGAGCTGGGCTCCTGCTCCAGTGTCTTGGCTGTTAGAGGACTCATCTCTGCCCACTTTTAAATAATGCTTGAAATAGCTTCGTTTTCCAATGTAATTCCTCCTTTAACCACTTTCAGACCCTGCAGGGAGAACTTTAAAAAGAGACATCTTTAGTTCAACTTTGAAGTTTGTTGTTTGTTTTTGGCTAACTACAAATGAGCAGACATTTTTTTTTTTTTATTTCAGAGTTGGTGTTTGTTATTAGGGTTGTGTTTGGTGGTCTGTGTGGTTGCTTGGCTTCTGGGGTGAGAATAGATGTCCCAGGATTAAGTCTCTGGTCCTGTGAATGTTTCAAGGTCTGGGTACCCCAGCACCATTGTGGGTACTGTTCACCACTCAAGCTCAGATTTGACCATACTTTGTCCTGGAAAAAACCCCAAAACATATTTGGCCCTGGGCACTTTTTTCCCCTTGATTTTTAATCTTGAGAGCAATTTAAAGAAAATGTAATCCATATGTTTCTGATTCATTTAAATCACAAAAACATTGGGTTTGTGAGTTATTTGATGTCAAAAATGCCTTTAGAGATTTTTTTTTTTTAAATAAACTTTCCAAGTCGTTTGCTTTAAAAACACATACTCACGTTTTGCCAAGGGTGAGTGGATTCAGACTCTGATGGATTTGGATAGAGTTTAAAATTCTGAACTCGTAAATTATGACCACATTAAGATAAAACCTGTATCTCGTAAGACCTGGGCAGCCCCATAGAAAGCTCAAAAGCTAGGGTGTCACTCAGATGCCCACAATGCCCCGTGTGTGCCTCCAAACCAATGAAACATCTGGGGGGGTTGCTACTTACCACCCCCTCTTTATTCAGATGTTGGCTGCTATGAAATTAAGGGCCTGGGCTACAGCTGTCAATCCCAGTGCATGCAGAGGACTTTAATTTTAAGGAGTCCCTCCCTATGCTGGAGCAGTGCATTATACAAGGAGTGATGGAGATACAACCACAAGCAGCAGTCCCAGCTGACCTTTACTATTGCCTTTCCTATGACATCCTTTCACATCTGACCCTACAAAACTCTCCGAGTATCACGCAGTTAAGTTCCCTGGAGAACAATAGGAATAAAGGCTAAGAAGGAGCTGGGAACTTTCCCAAGTATAAGCCACTGGAAAACTTAGATTTAGAATTGAGGCATCTAATTCCAAGGTCTGTGTTCTTTGCCAAAACAGGAGATCAATAAATAGTTGCTGATTGACTGATTAGTGATTGATTGACTGGAGCAGGATTCCAGGTGGAGGCTTGTCACCATCTGTGCTCATCTGTCATTAGGTTGCCATTTGAAATGAAGATTATTTATCTCTTGGAGTCAGTTCCTGTCACTGATTCCCTCAGTAGCATTCCCATCTAACCTGTCATGCTAATGTTATGTTTGCCACTAAAAGTTTACTGGGGAAGAAAGAGGAACTTGATTCTAATTACAACACCCAAATAACCAAGACAAACTCTCTACAATACTGTGTACAGCACAGCTCTCAGATGCTTAAAAACAAAACACTCTATTAAGAAGGGAAAACAACTAAGCTATGACATAGGGCTCTTTTCATATTTAAACTCATTTTAATTGGCACATGAATAAAATTGTACATATTCATGTGCTGCTGTGTGATGTTTTAATACACCTGTACATTGTGTGGTATGTAAGTTATGCTCAATACATCTTTATCCTCAAACATCACTTGCTTATTGTGGGAATTCAAAATTAGCCCTGGTGATTTGAAATACACAGAACATCACTGCCCATCCAGAGCCACCTTATGATTCAATAGCACAGCAGAATTTGTTAACCATTTATTACTAATTTAACAGTCATTGGCCATCCAGTTCTTCATCCCTCACTCCTTTCTCCTCTCCTGAGTCCTTCTCATATCCCAGACCAGTCCATTCTCAACTTGTGTATGACCAGCATTTTCACATTCCACACGTGAGAAGGACCAGACATTACATCTTTCTCCACCTGGCTTATTTCACTTAGCACCAAATTCTTCACCTCCATCTTAGCCACCATCTTCTTTTCCTTGCCCATCCTCTGATCCAAGACATCTGCAAAGAGACTTCCTTGGCCCCCACCTACAGTCACAAGCCCCACAAGAATGGCCAGCTCTGAATAGCATTGTTCTTTCTGCACTGCCAGAGCAGAGAAGTCTCGTGGGCTTGACTTGAGGCTGCCCGTAAGTACATAAATACAAGAAATTGAGATCAGTCCCTGGGCATGTCTGTGGGTCTTTTTTTAAATTAATGACTGATTCATGGGAGCCTTTCCCACTGTGGGTGATGGCACCCTTGAGCAAATGCTTTTAGGGTGTTCACGTAAGCACGCTGAGAAAGCCACAAGGAGCAAACCAGGAAGCAACAGATTTTTCATGCTGTCTTCTTTAGTTCCTGCTTCCAGGTTCCTGCCTTGGCTTCCCTCCATGATGTACTACTATTACCTGTAAGATATAAGTGCTTTCCTTCCCAAGTTGATTCTCTCATGGTGCTTTATGACAGTAACAGAAACTCTAAGTAAAATATCCTTGAAGGATGCTTGCTGAACAAGTTTATTATTCTGCTTTCTTATATGCTCCATAGGGTTGGGATCGGTCATGTGATCCATTAGCATGTGGCAAGACCTTGTTGCCTGTAGAAAGCTGCTGAGGTGGGCATAAAGGGTGTGGAGAGGCCAGCAGTAGAGAGATGAGAAGACCATCTATGAGAGGGAAGCATCAGAGACAGCGAAAGCTCTAGACGGAAATTTAAAGGTCACCAAGAAGAGCACATGAGGTGCCATCTGCTATTGCTTGGATAGTTCATGTCCTCCAAAGATCTAAACACTAAAGACATGGTCCCCAAGGTAATACTATAAGAAGGTAGTGGAGCATTTAAGAGATGCCTTGTGGGAAGTTCTTGGGGGCTCTTGAAGGTCACTGTGGGACCCATATCCTTTTTTCTTATTTTTGCTTCATGACTATGAAGTCAAAGTGTTTGTTTTGTCATGAACTCCCAGTATGATGTAACTTGGCCAAAGGGCCATGGGCTGTAAGCTCCATTACTGTGAACCCAAAGAAACCTATTTTTTTAATGAGATGCTTATTGAAGACATTATAATAACAGAAAGCCAACTAAAGCATCACCCCACCTTTGAGAAAAGAAAGAACTTAGGTGGGGATTCCTGGGATTCCAGTGGGATAGGCTGAGAGCCAAGGGGCTTATCCTGCAGCCTGAGCGTTTTCAATGGGCATTCTATGATGATGGATGTTTGGCCTTTCTGTCTATATTTCCTAATATGTAAATATGTAATATGTAAATACTTAACAGAACTGCTTAGTATATGGAATTCAGAGAGACCAAAGAATAACTAAGTTATAGCTTGGGAAAAGGAAACAAGACTGGGTCAGGTAGGAATACAGATCATTACACCTACACCTACCCTCAGAGCAAGAGCCTGCATATCCCACCAATGCAAGTGCAGAGGAATTTACACACATAAGAAAAGAAAAACACTTATGGTGCTTAAAGACACTCAGAAACTTGAAAGAGGATGTTGGTCTAAAGAACTGGAAGTGAGTCCTATTGAGGCAGAAGAATTAGAGTAAGCAGACCCAAAATAAAACAAAACAAAAACAAAGGAAACACACACACACACACACACACACACACACACCTAGCAGGAAAGTACTGACCCATCTTAAGACACAAATGAATATAAAAAAAAAAAAAATAAAAAAAAACTTGGATGGGATGGGAAGAGGGATTTTACTCAGAATTTAAATTTTTCATAAGAGATTTGAAAAGATGAAGAACCATTCCTGAGATCTGAGTCGGTAACAACTTAAAGAAACAGCCTCAAATTCAGCCCTAACACAAGCAATTAATAGATAGGATTTAAACCTGTAGAAGGTGACCAAAAGATAAATCATCAGAGGCCTAGGATAAATCTAGGAGACTAGCTGGCCAGAACAACACTAAACAGAAAAGAACATGGATAGGAAAAAAGGTAAGACTCAAAATAGAAAACAGCTCTGCAGGGACCCTTTAGACTGCTGCTTCAGCCTCCAAACTGGAAGGAAGGGTTCACCCAGCCCTGGAGCTTTCTAAAGAAAAAAGACAGGGACCCTGGGTATCTTCCGAAATTCCCAAACTTTAGAGAGAAAGAGAAGTCCTTACAAGTTTTCAAAAAGAAAACAAGACTTTTAAAATGATTTTTACCTCTATCCAGCAGCCTGGAACAACCCCAGGGGCACACATGTTAAACATTTAACTACCAGCAACCAGAATTGGCATAGAACAGGGCTACAGGATCAGCCAGATCACGCTGAGGGGAAAGAAAATCCAGAGAGCTGCATTAGAGCAGTCATTGGATGTGCCTTTCACCAGCTTCTTCACAAAGGCAACAGAACCCTTTGGGCATCTTCTGTGAGACAGTATGTGCCTTTGGGACATGGCTTCTTGCATGAGACTGATGGCCCAGGGATGGATTCATACTTATTTACAGAGAAGAATACTTAGCTGTGTGCATAAGATCTTGGAATGTGAAAATTAGAATTTAAAAATAAGGCTTAGAAGAAAAATATCGGAGTGAGACTAAGTAGATAGACACTGTATAGCCCTTTTCTTACCTGGGATAAAACGGGCATCTGTATGATGGATGCTATAGGAGTTTACCAAAAAGAAAAAGGAAGGGAGCCCAGGTTAGTGGTTCTTCATTCCTCTGTCCATTTAACTTTCATTGATGGACCAGTCACTATGACCCAGTCATCAAAGGCAGAGGTGTGGACAATTGCAATGTGCTTAGGTGGTTATGGTTAGAAGGTAAGAAAAAGGATGGAAGAAGATGTAGAACAGACAAAAGTACAGGAGCTAATGGGATCCTGTGTAGGTATTACTTAATATATACACCACCAGAACTGGTTCCCATAGGTCCAAGATGCTCCTGGCTAGAAGAGAAGTCTGTCCTCCAGCTGGCTCAATTCTGAGTGGAACCCAAGGCTTGGGCGGGAAGCTCAGAAATGGGGGTGGAGGGCTGCCTGTGGTGGCTGTCACACCTGGTGGGCTGAGAAAGCTGTCATTGTGAAGCATTAGCATAAGAAAGCGAGGCCCCTGTGTTTGGGCTTGTCACCCCTGGCAGTGACAGGGTGCACAAATGTGGGCAGACTTAGGGAACAGAGGCCATCAGTGTCTGCACTGACAGTGTTGGGTACCACAGCTGTCACTCTGCTGGGACTGGCCCGCCTCTACTACCCACGCTGCCATTAGAATCAGCAGCGACTCGCCCACCACCTTTATTTCCACACAATGTGTCAATAGTCACTTGGCAGGTTGTAGCTGGGAGACAAAGGTGGGGCTTACCTGCTTGCTGGGGCAGAAGAGGATTCAGGAAGCATCCAGCGTCCCTCCTTTGCATCCAAGGATTTGGACATTATACTGTCTGCTCTCCCAGATGCCTCAGGACCATTGGCCTGGACACATACTAGGGGAGTTCTGTGACTCATCCCCTCTTCCCTGTTTCCCTGCTGAAAGGAAAACACAGACACAATTAAACAGGCAGTTCAGGATGACAAAAGATGGCTCAAGAAACAGGTTTATTTCATCTAGGACACTTATCAATGACTTGGTTGTGTGTTTTTAATTTCTTGATTTCTTCATCAAGAATCCACTTTGCATCTGGCCAATGCAAGAAACTAAAAAAATATCTAATAGCCTGTAAATCTAGAAAAAAATGTTAGAAAAAACAAAGATAATGGAAGAGGAGCAATACTGACTGAGAGAGTTCAGCACAACAGAACAGCCACAGCCGCAAATAGACCCAGGACAATAGCATGGCTAATATGCCCTGGTGTTCACAGGACACTTGTAGGGGCTGAACTCTTGGCTTTACATCATTACACTCATCCTCAAAAATCAAAAACAAAAACAAACACAAACCTGCTAGAGAAGCAAAGTCACCCTGAGTAAGCTGCTGTTTCCAATACTACAGTTTTGCATCTGCTTTGCTCCCTCAAAATGACCCGGCAAACCCAGAGTTAAAGATTAAGCATCTAAGATCAGGTATGGTTGGCAGCCAGGCTTCAAAACCGGAACCTTGCCCTGATTCTTGATTCGGTAAAAGCTGCGTGGTGCTATGGCTTCCCTGGGGCCAACTCCACGTTTGGATGTCTGATGATGTGTATACTTCTTCCAGATGTTTGACAAGAGAGGATTTCAGCTCCAGAATGGAGCAAGGTGCAAGAGCTGGCGGGAACTGGACCAACTTTAACCTTCCCGTACCCAGGCTCAGTTATTCTGCAGACCACGTCATGTTTTTCCTGAGGCTCATACTCTTCTTGTTGGCAAGCCAAGGGTGTTAAGATATCGAAAAGAAACATGGAATGTTGGTACAGACAAAATTCAGAGCAGCAAAGCTAGAAGGCCTTTGGGGACTACCCACCGCTGCCCCTCATTTTACAGCTGAAGAAACAAGACCCCAAGGTTAAAACACTGCTTCAAGGTCACACAACCCATTATAGGTAGAGCCCAAATGGAAATCCCCAGACTCTAGCTTTGGGCCTGAAGGAGCAAGCCAAGTGGAAAAACGGATGCAAATGCTTGCATGTGCCTCTGGGAGCCGAGGCCAGGTGGCATCCATGCAAACCACACTTGAAAGCAGGATTTCACATTTGCCTCATGCAGACTGTGGCGAACCACTATAGCTCCCCAATACAGGCAGGAAAAGGGGCTATAGAAAGAGCTGAGGGGCTGCTCACACAGGTACATGAGCTTTGGAATGGTTGTACTATCTATAGGGCAGTCTCTAAAACTGACTTTCAGAGCCACTCACCCAAAAGCCTTACAGTTTCCGGCAAATGTATATAGCCAACAGGAACCTACTTTCATATTCTGGAAGCGTGAATACCTAACACCTTATGCTTTTCCTCAAAGGTGGAAGGGTGTTGCATGTGAGCATGGACTTGTATAAACTGTGGGCTGCACCAATCTGGGCCACCTTCCCTTTTCTTTGGGAAACTTCTGTTCGGAGCATCCACCATACGGACTTCCATGTTTATCCCAGGGAAGAAAAGGACTACATCGTGTCTGTTTACTTATGCTCACTCGGATATTTTTCTTCTAAGTTTTACCATAAATGCTAATTTTCCTATTTCAAACTCTGCTTAAACTACTGTTAAGGGAGCCTGTCCAATAGGACAGCAGTTAGGATAGACTAGAATCAAAGACCTTACATGGAGCCCCATACCAGGACACAGTAGCCATTATATTTATGGTAAAAACAGGCAAAGCAACGATGCCTGACTAGACCTGCTATGTCCTTTGGGTTTTCTTTCTTGATCTGAGATATACCTATACCAGGTGGGAGACTGATGATTAATTGGTTGATTGATTGATTGATTGATTGATTGATCTGAGTTCCGAGTAGATAAATTGATGACCATAACCGGAAAAGCCAGAGAATTCAAGAGGTGGGAAGGATGGTAGTGGCTAAGAGGACTTTACTATAACAAGCAGGTTCTGAGACAAGAGAATCTACATAGTACAAGGCACATTTATAGCCCTTTGGATATTAATGTATAGGTGCCTTCAAGAAAGAGCAAGCACAGCCAGGCGGTGGTGGCACACGCCTTTAATCCCAACAGTTGGGAGGCAGAGGCAGGTGGATTTCTGAGTTCGAGGCCAGCCTGGTCTACAGAGTGAGTTCCAGGACAGCCAGGGCTACATACACAGAGAAACCCTGTCTCAAAAAACAAAAAAAAAGATGAAAGAAAGAAAGAAAGAAAGAAAGAAAGAAAGAAAGAAAGAAAGAAAGAAAGAAAGAGAGAAAGAAGAGCACACTACAAAAAAAAAATGCCCTCTCCCCGTGAAGCCAGTTCATTTTCTTTCTTTCTGCATGGGTAGATTCTATACCTATGAAGGTAGAGAGAGTTTAGGTCAAAACCATGGCCTCTGACTTAAATTACTATCTTGAGTCTGGAGCTGCAAGGGTTAAATGCCATCTGCTCTATGTCCTGAAGAGAATGTGCCAAGGGTTACACTGATCACACTCTATAAATATGCTCCCTTCTCTGTTCTGATAATGGCACATCTCAGCATGAAGCCACTCTGCGGTGTAACAAGCATAAACTAAATAACAAGGCAATGAGTCTAAACACTGAATCCCTGTCTCCCTCCCTCCCGCAAAAGCAAGCTGTAGCTAAGGACAAGGTGTCTAAATTAACACCCACATGTTATGTAAACCTTTGCTTCCAGTGCCCAGAATTTTAGAATGATAGTCTCCAAGAGAAAGTGGATCAAGAAAACTCGAAGTAACAAAAGAACAAAAAAATGTCAGGACAGAGGAAATCAAAAGTCCACAGAGAGAAAATGTTGGGGGGAAAATTACAGGGTTTGAAAAGAAGATAATAAATTCAGGCTTGAATTCTTCTTGTGCCCCCCTCCCTGGCAAGATGGAGTCTCTAGAGAGCAAGGATGCCCTATTCAGCTGTCTTTCTACTGCATCCATCCACTCTGTCTTGCACACCAAAGGCACTTGGTGTTTGTTTG
This sequence comes from Mus minutoides, assembly GCA_902729485.2. Taxonomy (NCBI): domain Eukaryota; kingdom Metazoa; phylum Chordata; class Mammalia; order Rodentia; family Muridae; genus Mus; species Mus minutoides. The sequence continues at coordinate 1,697,680 of LR749747.1, read as the reverse complement.
ATAATGGTGATGTTTCTGAGCTCCAGATGAGAACACCAGTACAGAGGTCCTTTTCACCCAATAGTCAACCCACAGTAGAAAGAATGAAATGACGGTAAAGCTTGAGTATAATTCAGTGATACTTGGTAACTTTAATTACCTGGTAATACATATAGGTAGCAAAATGAGATTAGAATACATAGCTAGGCTACCATTAGAATGTGAGAATTTGGGAATAATCTACCATGAGAACCAAGTTCCCGCCAACAAAAGTTTCTATATTCAAAAAGCTGAAATATAGGGAGATGGCTGGGTTCAGGATCCAAATCGTATAAGCCAGAGACAAGATAAGCAACTTTTTAAAGAAAGAAAAAAATCACAAAGTAGGAGGGGTAAGGTCTTCAAGGTCAAGGGTAGGCACAGCCAATCTGGTACATTTGTCCTCTATGTTGCTAACTGTTTTTCACACCTGGCATCCTGAGTGGGTTGCTGCTTGTCAACTACCTCAGATAGCTTTTCTGAAAACCTGGTCCAGATCTAGGACAGCCAGTCAGAGCAGCCATGGGGTTTCAGTCCTAAGTGGGTGCTAATTGACAGGACATGGGGTAGGACATTGTAGTCTAAGTTCATAGGAACACCTGAGGCCAGAAGCCATTGTAGGGAATTCTGTTGTTTCTAAGAAATTAGCTTTAATACAAAATGGAGACTACATAAAGATGGAGTCCCTGTAGCTAAGGAGGCCCTCAACACTACCAATATGTGCGCATATACATTTATTCACCAAGGAACTTATTCTCGGGTCACACCCTTTTTCCCTCAACCCAGCTCAGTAAAGGACTCTTTCTCAAAAAGCTCTGTTCTGAATTCTATCACATCTAGTTCTCAGCACTGATTCTCACCTCTGAGTGGTGTCTGCAAGAAAGCCTTGTTACTCTAGAAACTGTGCGAAGAGCTGCCACTGTGGTCCAGATATGTGTTCCTTGACCTTTGAACTCTCTCTTCTCATTGCCCTTTTCCACCTGCTTTGAGCAATGTGCTGCTGGCCATTGCTGGATCACTGCTTTTGGGAAGTCCAATGGGAACTGCGGAAAGCTTCAACAGTTTTGAGTGAATGAGTCATCACCCCTGTTGGGGTAGATGTGGGGGTTATAAGATATTTTTGAAGCCAGGTGTGGTGGCACACGCCTTTAATCCCAGCAGTTGGGAGGCAGAGGCAGGAGTATTTCTGAGTTCGAGGCCAGCCTGGTCTACAAAGTGAGTTCCAGGACAGCCAGGGCTATAAAGAGAAACCCTGTCTCGAAAAAAAAAAAAAAATGTCTTCGAGTCCGCCATGCTACTTAGTGTAACCCCTTACACACACTCTCTTAGTAACCCTAATAAACTCACGGGTTCACCAAGCTAGACGTGCGGAATTGCTTCTTTGGCCAGTCATCAGTGTCCTACCTGGGGTGAATGGAAATTTGCTGTCATTCCTCCAGGAAAAGTCACACCACAATAATAATATGCCTGATATCACAGTTTCTAGTTGTTAATGGTATACACATAATCTTAATTTTTTTTGTATGAATGTTTTGTAGGCAGCTTCCTCAAAGTTCTCTGCTTCTCATTGCAATGGTTATAAGCACATATTAAATTTTCCACATGAACAATTTCATTGTTTAAAATAATGACCTTTTAGTTTCTTTTTAATCTTTGAACCTTATTATTTTCTTTTCAGTGTATTATGATTCTGCTTGAAGCTCACAAGGAAATCCTACTAGTTCTTGGTGTTAGATGACTTCCACACAGTGGGAGTTTCCCTTCAGACCCTAGATTAGTCACAAACCACACCCATATATCTATTTTCACAGAAAGCTTATTTATTAAGCAGGTAAGAAAAATTAAAGTGGCTATTTTCTAACTCAGTAAAACAGGAGTAAAAGGATCTTGCAGGTGTAATTTTTAAGAAAAGAAAAAAAGGGGGGAGCAACTGTGTTAGAATAGGCTAGGGTACCATGGTATATTTTGATTGATAATGCTAATTTGGTGAACTAAAGGAGGCTTTTAATTGCTGGGCTTCAACACTTTGATAGCTGGACCTTGGTAGTCAGCCTCAGGAAGATAATGTGGCCTAACAAGGGAATAGACCTTGATGGCTAGCTTTAGGAATGTAATCGAACAATTTTTAGCAAGCTAGAGGAAATGAGGTAGAAGGGCAAGGCCTGCCAGAGCCATGCTGATCAGAGGCCCCTTAATTACAAACTCTAAGAAAATGGCATTTGACCCCATACCCTGGGCTCCATTTGACCCCATACCCTGGGCTCCACTTTCAAGCCCACAACTGTGTTTGCTTTCCCAGAGGCCATACTGGCACCAAGTACCCGAGGTAAGATCCTGCCCTGCCTACCAAAGTCTACTACACCCCATCCCTTGGGCTCCATATTCTTGCCCACAACTTCATCTGCACCTCATTCCTTGGACTTCATTTTCTGACCCACAACTCTGCCTGCTATCTCAGAGGTCAAGCCAGCACCAGAGACCCAGGGTTCTTTGAGAAAAATCAACAAGATAGACAAACCCATATCCAAACTAAACACCAAAGAAAGAATATCTACAAAATCGTAAATGAAAAGGGAGATATAAAAACAGACAATAAGGAAATCCAGCGAACCATTATCTCTTACTTCAAAAATTTGTATTCCACAAAATTGGAAAATCTAAAAGAAATTGACAGTTACCAAAGTTAAATCAATATCAAACAAACAATGTAAGTAGATCTATAACCTCTAAAGAAATAGAATCAGGCATTAAAAGTCTCTTAACCTAAATAAACAAACAAATGAATGAATGAATGAATGAATGAATGAGTGAAGCCCAGAGCCAGATGATTTTAGTGCAGTATTCTACCAGACTTTCAAAGAAGAGATTTTACCAATACTCCTCGAATTATTCCACAAAATAGAAACAGAGAGAACATTGCTAAATTCATTTTAAGAGGCCACAGTCACCCTGATACTTAAATTACACAAAGACTCAATAAAGAAAGAAAATCTCAGACAATTTCCTTCGTGAACATTGATGCAAAAATACTCAATAAGATACTCACAAACAAAATTCAAGAGCACACCAAAAATATCATCTACCATCATCAAGTAGGCTTTATCCCAGGGATGGTACAACAATACAAAAATCTAGCAACGTTATCCGTCATATAAACAAACTGATGGGGGGGGGGGCAGGATCATCTCATTAGATGCTAAAAAAAGCCTTTGACAAAATCAAACACCCCTTCATGATAAAAGCCTTGGAGACATCAGGGATACAAGGCATATTCCTAAACATAATAAAGGCAAAATACAGCAAGCCAATACCCAACATCAAATTAAATGGGGAGAAACTTAAAGCAATTTCATTAAAATCAGGAACAAGAAAAGGTTGTCTATGCTCTCTGTATCTATTCAATATAGTATTTGATGTTTTAGCTAGAACAATAAGACAAAAGTAAATCACAAAAGTAAATCACAAAAAATACAAATTGAAAAGGAAGAAGTCAAAATATCTCTATTCACAGATGATATAGTATAAATGACTGACCCTCCTCCCCCCCCCAAAAAAATCTACACAGAACTAAAGATGATGAACACCTTCATCAAAGTGTCTGGATACAAAATTAACTTTAAAAAAGTCAGTAACCCTTCTGAATTTTTCACCAAGCAAGTGAAAGACCTGTATGACAAGAACTTTGAGTCTTTGAAGAAAAATTGAAGAAGATAAATAATCAGAAGATTGAAAGATCTCCCATGCTTATGGATCAGGATTAACATAGTAAAAACAGCCATCTTTCCAAAAGCAATCTACAGATTCAATGCAATTCCTATCAAGATTACAAGATAAGTCTTATAGAACTTTGTCAGGCAGCGAGCATTAAAGGAAAATAAAGTGGGGGTTGAGGTGGGGTAGGAACCATATCCTGCCAGAGCTCCAGGGCTCTGGGCAGGTGGATGTGGGGACAGCCATGTGCTCTCCATGTGGCCTGGGTGGGTGTCTGGCTGTGGAAAGCCATAGAACCCCAGTCCACAGGGGTAGAGAGAGAGTAGTCTGGGGTCTCTGGGCCTCATGGAGGCCAGAGACGACAGGTTCTAGCTCTTGAGCATTGCAGGACATCACTGGACACCGTGGAAGAGCTGAGAACAGCTGGAGACCCCGGGGGGCAGCTTGGCCTGCCCTGGGGCCAAAGGAGGAAAGAGGCAGGGGGAGAAAGAGCACTGGATGGTTTCCATGCCAGCAAGAGTCTTTGGTCTGGTCTGGTGGCTAGAAATGCTGGGAAGCCTTCTCGCAGGAGATTGGACTCAGCTCTTTAGGAGAAGGCCTATTCCCTCATTTAAGCATGGTGGGTCTTGATGCATGGTTTTAAAGCTTTATTGTAGAAAGGCCTCTACAGAGAAAGAGAAAAGGAAGAAAATGAGAGGCCGGCCATGACCACGTGGAGAGGGAGAGAGGGGGAGAAAAGGGGGGAATAAGAGTAGGAGAAAAATAGCTTAAGAAAGGAAGGAGGGACCACGCAGCTCCTTTTATAGTGATCTGGGCTACCTTGTTGCCAGGTAACTGTGGGGAGGAGCATACCTGGCTATTGTCATGTTAACTGTGAGGATGATGTCTAGCCAGAATGCCAGAAGCTCCAGAGATTGCCTATGTGACTGATAGTCACAGGATTATGGAGTTGGGGGCTCCATGGTGTCAGGTGCCTATGTCTGGGAATGTGGCTCACTGTTCCATCCTTTGTAGAGTTTTCTACTGGGTCTCCAGAGTAAGCTTCGCTCAAACAAAGCACATGCCACCTTTCACAGTACTACAGAACTTGAAATACTCCTCAAGTTCATATTTAAAAACAGGATATCTAAAAATATCCTCTACAATAATAGAACTTCCAGAGGTATCACCATCTCTGATTCCATGCTGTAGTGTAGAACAATAGTAATAAAAACTTCATGGTAGTGGCACAAAAACCAACAAGCTGATCAATGGAATTGAATTAATTGAAGACCTAGAAGTAAATCCACAAACCTATGAACACTTAATTTTTGGCAAAGAAACCAAAATTATACAATGGAAAAATGAAGGCATTCTCAATAAATGGTGCTGTTCCAATTGCATTTCTGCATACAAATTGTAGGAGGCACCGCCTGGCTCTGACCGCCGGCGGACGCGCCCCCTCTGCTCTGACTGGCAAAGCCGCCCGAGCTCCGGGAAGGCCGTGCGGCTCCGGGGAGCCTGCGGCTCCGCCCCATTACAAGATGGCGCAGGACCGGCAGGCTGCCAGGGAGGAGAGCCTAGTGCGCATGCGCAGCTCTCTCCTCAGGCCCTCCTCAAGCAGTAGCCCCTCCCGAAGGGAAAATATGCTAATGAGGCATTGCTTGTTGTACCAATGAAGGGAAAATATGCTAATGGGTGTGGCTTGTGACACCAATGAACAGGCCACATGCAAATGAGGTGTGGCTTGGTGCACCAATCCGCATCCACTACGACACCCCCTCCCCCTCCCTGGGAGACTATAAAAGCAGCAGCTCTGCTGCTGTTCTGGGTCCCGGGACTCAACTATCAAGGCGCTCCTGAATAAAGCTGACTGAGAAGATCCCGGTGGTGGCGTGACTTTCTTGCTGGTCGACAGGCAGGGAGGCGCACCTCAACAAATGAATGCAAATAGATCCATATCTATCACCCTGCACAAAACTCAAGTCCAAGCGGATCAAAGACCTCAACATAAAACCAGAAATATTAAATTTGATAGAAGAGGAAGGGGGATAGCCTTGTTGGCACAGGAGACAACTTCTTGCAGAAAACACCAATAGCTTAGGCACTAAAATCAACAATTAATAAATGGGGCCTCATGAAACTGAAAGTATCTGTACAGCAAAGAACACTGGCAAAGGGACAAATCAGCAGCCTACAGAGTGGGAAAATATCTTCACCTATCCAACAATGATGTGTACTCTATTTCCTCTTCTCAATGAGATTCACGCATCTCCAACTTGAGCCTTCCTTGTTACTTAGCTTCTTTGGGTCTGAGGATGGATGGTTGCATGGTTATCTTTTCATTTACTTTACATAAAGAACTCAAGAAATTAGACATAAACAAACCAAATAACCCAATTAAAAAGTGGAATACAGATCTAAAAATAGTATTCTCAACAGAGGAATTTCTAATGGCCGAGAAGCACTTTAAAAAATGTTCAACATCCTTAGCCATCAGGAAAATGCAAATCAATGACTCTGAGATTCCATCTTACATCCATGAGAGTGGCTAGGATCAGAAACTCAAGTGAAATCTCGTTCTGAGGGGGATATATGAAGAAAGGAGAATACTCCTCCATTGCTGAGAGGAGTACAAACTTGTACAGTCACTTTGCAAGTAAATTTGGCAGTTTCTCAGAAAATTGGGAATAGATCTACTTCAAGGTCCAGCTATACTACTCTTGGGCATATACCCAAAGGATGTTCCACCATGCTACAAGGACACTTGCTCAACTATGTTCATAGAAGCTTTATTCATTATAGCCAGAAATGGAAAACAACGCAGGTGCCTCTCAGCCTAAGGATGGGGAAAGAATACATAGTACATTTGCACAAGAGTTTTACTCAGATATTAAAAACAATGACATCATGAAATTTACAGGCAAATTAATGGAACTAGAAAAGATTATCCTGTGTGAGGTAACCCAAACCCAAAGTAAAGGATAATCATGAAACATCCACAGACCCAAAGAAGCTAAGTAACAAGGAAGACTCAAGTTGGGGATGTGTGAATCTCACTGAGAAGAGGAACTAGAAACACATCATGGTTGGATGGTGGGTAGAAGACTGGATAGAAGTTGGGTTGAGATGGAAACGGGTAACCAGTTGGGGGAAGATGGAAAGAGAGAGAGGGTAGGTACTAGGGAAATAACTGGGATCAAGCTGTAGGGGAATCTCTGGGACAAGCCAGAAACCTAGGGCAATGGAAACTCCCAGGAATCTATGAAGGTGACCCTAAGACTTCTAGCAATAGGGGATATAGAGCCTGTACTGCCCATCTCAGTTAACCAGTCAAGACTTCCAATGACAGATTTGGAACTCCAATCCACCCAGAAAACCTTGACCTACAGTTTCTCCTGCCTACAAGATATGCAGGGATAAAGATAGAGCAGAAATTGAGGGAGAAACCAACAAATTACTGGTCTAGATTGAGAACCATTGTCATGAAACGGAGCCCATCCCTGACACTATTAATGATATTCTGCTATACTTGCAGACAGGAGCCCACCATAACTGTCATCAGAAAGACTTCTATCAGAAACTAATGGAAACAGATGGCAGAGACTCACAGCCAAACATTAGGTGGAGCTTGGGAAATCTAGCTGAAAGAGGGAAGGAGCCAGAAGGGTCGTGGACACCAGAAGGAAAGGTACAGAATCAACTGACTTGGTCCCATAGATGCTTGCAGAGACTGACCTGACAACCAGAGAACATGCATGGAATGGACCTAGGCCCTCTGCACATTTGTAACAGTTGTGTACCTTGGTCTTTATGTGGGACTCCTAATAGCAGGAGCAGAGGCTGTCTCTGACTCTGTTTGGGACCTATGGGACCCTTTACCCTTACTGGGATGGCTCATCTAGCATCAATAGGAGAATATACACCCAGTCTTCCTTACACTTGACATGCCAAATCTGGTTGATATCCATGAGAGTCCTTCCCATTTCAGAAGAGAAAAGAAGGGGTAATGAATGGACGTGGGTGAGGACTAGGAAAAGTAGTAGGGGGACTGCAGTCAGGATGCAAAGTAAATAAATTAAGTAATTAAGATTTTTTAAAAAGCAATACATACACACACAAAAAGTCCATTCACCATCACATCTATTACAATGCTTGTTATTTTTTTTTTTAAAGATGCAAGTAGGTTAAAGAATGGTTTTCCTGAGTAAATGAGAGCTGGTTTATATTAACAAAAACAAAATGAGAATTACTTTATTAGCTTATTTTCTAAATGTATGTTTATTATAATATCTAATAGATTAGTGTGTTAGTTGTAGAGACACAAATTAACACCATCTTTCTATACATGGTATATAAACTTACTTGTCATATTATCACAGTAATAGTACAATCATGGGTGATAGAAAGCTTGAAGTGCAGTGAATGTGATAAATGACCAGAATTAATCTCCAAGAAGCTTTTCCTTTAAAGGTCCAAAACTTGATTCTTGCAGAATGGGTATTTGAAATGTATCTGCTGAGTGATTGGACGAATGAACAAATAAGTTAAAATTGAGCAGAATCATTAAGTGGATTAAAAGAATGGATCATCATATATAATGCAACAAATGAGATGAAAGAAATATGCATACCTACACTTAAGTCAGTAAACCAGCTGTGAATGAATAGAGCAAGGGAACATGATGAAAGAAATGTGGAACCAACGATGAAAGCAAGTGGGTAGCATGCTTAAGGATGCACAGGGGCACAGCAGCGGAGCAATCAACCGGGTCTTAGGACATGCTTAGTGTCTGCAGCTATGTATCTACCTTAGACATTTGTACCCTGTCTTTTCCATAAATTCCCAGAAAATTCCACATATACTGTAATACCCAGAGTCAGTCTGGGAAAAAACACCACATCTGGAAACCACAACAAAAGAATAAAACAGGAGAAATCTTTTTTTTTTTTGCAAGGAATTCATGAGACTTTGGATCAGAAGATATTTTTGGTGGTTTTATTGAAATAGCTAGCATCATCAAGAAGAGGAGAATTAGATACCGCCATAGAATTCCAAGGGGTCAATAGGAATACTTAACGAGAATATTAGACTTGTTTAATATAATGAAGGCACTCAGATAAGTGAAGAGCTTGGTAATGAACTGAATCACTTGATGGTACAGAGCTCTTCTCTGAGACTTACACCGTTCGTGCCCATTGTCATTTTTCTAGGACATTGTGGAGAAAAAAAGAACACAGCCATGGCAGAATCAGAATGTCTGCTCAGGCCCCTTCAAATTTCAAACTTTTTTGAATGCATAAACAAAAAATAGTTTGGGAGAGTTACTTTTAATATATAATATAAACAAATGAAAACCCCTAACTAGCATGGACTTAACATAATCTACTCTTCTAACAATGTCTCTCATTGGTTTTTGTTTTGGGATTTTTTTTTTTTTGAGTTGTTTAGGTTTGTTGTTTGTTGTTTTCTGTTTTGTTTTGAAAAGTTGGTTTTAGTTTGTTCATTTTGCTTTTTATGAATTTAACTCATTCTCTGACAGTTTTACACATTTATATAATGCAAAATGATTACTCTCATCTCCTACACTATAGAGATTCTGTTTCCCTGCAAAATAAGCTGTCTCTCTATGTCTCTCTATGTGTCTCTCTATACCTCTGTCTGTCTCCCCTTCCTGTCTATTTCTTTTATGACACATAATGATTTGCCTGTTGTTGTTGTTGTTGCTGCTGCTGCTGCTGCTGCTGCTGCTACTACTACTACTACTACTACTACTACTACTACTACTACTACTACTACTGTGACACATGATTTTAACCAGGACAATCTATGTGACTATCAGTTTGAACTTCTGGTCTCAGCAATGGATGTGGAACTAAAGATAATAAAGTTGGAAGACATAGACAAAAGCTGCAAAATGTCATCCTCTAGGTGTGACAAAGCCCTTGCAGTTGGAAAGTCATAACACTTATTCCTCAGAATTGTATAAAAACAGCAGTCAACAAGCAGCTATGGATGGGGCAAGGGCACACAGTCTCCTCACCCTTACCACTCAACTTTTGGCTGTCAATGGATCCTGAAAAATTTGCGAAGGGACTTTTGTCAAAAGCTTTCTGTGTCTATTGAGACAATCATGTAATTTGGGGGTACATTTATGTGATGATTTGCATTTATTGATTTATGAATGTTGAACCACCTCATTAATGAAGCTGACTTTGTCATGAAGAATTATCTTTTTGACATGATCTTGATTTCAATTTGTAAATACTCTTCTGAGAATATTTGCATGTTCATGAAAACGATTGAGCAGTAATTTTACTTTAGTTGTTTTGTTTTGTTTTGTTTTGTTTTTCTTTTCTTGATTTGGGTATCAGGCTATTATTGGATCATAAAAAGAGTTTGGAAACCTTCCTTACAATGTTATTTCATTGGATAATTTGAGTGGTATTAATGTTAGTTAGTCTTTGAATATCTAGCTGAATTTTGAAATGAGTCCATCTGATCCTGACTTGGGCTTCCTTTTATTACAGCTTCAACATCATTGCTGGTTACAGCGCTTTATAAGTTATTTATTTAATCCTGGTTTAATTTAGGTAGACCATGTGCAATTAGAATTCATCCATTTCTTTTAGACTTTCCAATTTCATGAAATATAAATTTAGGAAATATGTTCTCATGATTTTCTGAATTTCATTGTTATCTATTATAATTAATGTTTCACTTTTCATCTCTAATATTTTTTATTTGATTTTTTCAATTTTGGCTAATTTAGCAAAGCGTTTGTCAATCTTGTTTTTTTTTTTTTTTTCAAAGAACCAACTTCTGTTTCATTTCTTTTCGTTTTTCTATTTCTATTTTAATCATGTCTTCCCTGACATTAATCATTCCTCCTCACTTCTGTTTTGGAAAATCAGTTTATTCTTGGTTTTCTGAGGCCTTAGGATGCATCATTAAGATATTATTTGAGCCCTCGCTGGTTTTTTACATTTAAAATTAGCAATGTAAATTTTTCCTGTAAAACTGCCTTCATTGTATCCCATAGACTTTATTATATTTAGTTTTAATTTTCATTAAATTCTAGTAATTTTTAATTTCCTCCTTGATTTCTTCAGTGACTTACTCACCATTTAGTAGTATATTGTTTCATCTCTATGAGTTTGTATGCTTTATTCCATTGTGGTCAAACATAGTACAGAATCTTGTGGCACATGAAAGTGGCAAGTCTGTGAATTTTTTAAAAATCATTTTATGAGTGATCCAATCTGTCTACAATGTCTTCAAGCTTTTATACTATATTTCATGATAATGGTGAGGTTTCCTTTTAGATTTATTGAGTTTTTCATGTCCTTCTTCATTTAAGTACATTTTCTTTAGTGTTTTACTGCTATTGAATTAATTTTCTTATCGTCATTTCACTCAAATGTTTTCTTTGATTTTTGTGGACTTTGGTGTATTTCTGCTCTCTAAATTCATTCAAGTGGTTATTTATGTAATTTGAGGGTTCTTTGGGCAGTATTACTATGGGGAGTTCTGAATTTTTTGATTGGGGGTGGCATATCATCTTGGTTTTTTATCTTTTTTATTTTCACACTATGCTGCTTTTAATTACCCAAATATAATTCAGGTTTTAAGTCTGCAGTTGGGCGTTGTTGTTGTTGTTGTTGTTGTTGTTGTTGTTGTTGTTTTACATTCCAAATGCTACCCCCTCCCAGTTCCCTGCTCACAGAGTCCCTTCTCCCATCCCTACTCCCCTTTGCCTCTGAGAGGATACCCGCCCCCCCACACACACACACACACAGTATCCTTCTACCCTGGAAAATCAAGTCTCTGCAGGATTAGGCACAACCTCTCCCACTAAGGCAGGTCAAGGCAGCCCTCTGCTACATAAGTGCTGCAGGCCTCGGTACAGCCCATATATCCTTTATAGTTGGTGGCTCAGTCTCTGTGAGCTCCCAGAGGTCCAGATTAGTTGACACTGTTGGTCTTCCTGTGAGGTTCTTATCACCTTCAGAACCATCAATCCTTCCCCCCAACTCTTCCAGAAAGGTCCCTGGTCTTTGTTCAATGTTTGGCTGTGGCTCTCTGCATCTATTTCAGTCAGATGTTGGGTAGAGCCTCTCTGAGGACAGTTATGCTAGGATCCTTTCTGTAAGCATAGCAGAGTATCATTAATAGTGTCAGGGTTTGGAATTTGCCCATGGAATGGGTCTCAAATTTGGCCAGTTATTGGTTGGCCATTCCTTCAGGCTATGCTTCATCTTTCTCCCTGCACTTCTTTTAGACAGGACAAATTTGGGGTGGAAAGTTTTGCAGATGGGTTAGTGTCTTTATTCCGTCACTAGGGATCGTGCCTGGCTACATGAGGTGGTTTCTTCAAGTTCTGTGGGCTGTCTTTTCATGTGAGTTTTTAGCATACTTGGCTATAATCTTAAGGCAAGGTAGCAGGCAGGGCAGCTTGAGAAAGTCTCAAGGAAGCAGAGCTAAAGGAAACAGGGTTTTTGCTGCATCTAGAGCCATGATAACTTTGTGGAGTGGTTGAGTATCACACATCCAGAGGCAAGAGATCCCAAAGTGCTAAGACATGGCTGGAGTCTCTTACTGGGCCTGGGACACAGTGCCCATTGCAATGAGTAGGGCATATGGGTCAGAGCTAGAGAAGCTGAGAAGCTGAAGCAAGGATGGGGTCTCTTACCAGGTCCAGTTCCAAACATGGAGATACTAGAGTAGATTGAATCTAGGAACATCATGACTGTTTAACATTCTTTATAGTAAAAATGACTACATTTACTTCTTAAATGTATTTTGTCTTTTAAATTATCACATTGAAGTTTCATTTCATTTTCTGGGGCATAGATTGAAATTTTTAGCCTGAAAATTCTGTTCAGCTATAGAAATTTTGTTTGGCCTTCATGGTGTTTGTGTGTCTATCTCTGTGTGTATGTGTGTGCGTGTGTGTGTATTGTGTGTGTGATTAAAAAGATAAAGGAAATACATATTTTCTTGCTTCTCTTGACATATCATATGTGACAATAGGTTTGCACCTAATACATCAACAATTCAAACTGAGACTCACTGTAGATAGTATGTATGAATGTGTGATCCTATAGACCAGTTCCTACCACATTCTGAGGTATTATACCTGAGTGAAATAATCCAGTCTCCTAACTCACCAGAAAGGGTATGAACTTGCAGCCTGAAAGTGTGCAGCTTGAGAAACATTTTAAGCATGTAAAAACTTAAGGTCTGGAAACAGGTTTCGTAGTCAGCTTTCCCAAGGGGCAATCAGGGCAAAAGCTCAGAAGCAGCGACAAGAAGGTGAAGAATAAGAGAGATTCTGTCAGGCAATGAATGAACAAAGGGTATTAACACATTACAACCAGAATGAACTCACAGAGGCATGAAGGATGTGTTGGAGCATTAGCTGACAGTTCAGTAGGACTGAAGCACAGGGTTCTTGATGAGAAACACACACTATTGCACATGCCAGCAAGATTTGGCTGAAATGACTTCGATAGAGCTGTCTCGTGTGAGGCTATACCAGTGCCTGGCAAACATAGAAGTGGATGCTCACAGTCATCTATTGGATGGAACACAGGGCCCCCAATGGAGGAGCTAGAGAAAGTACCCAAGAAGCTGAAGGGGTCCGCAACTCGATAGGTGGAACAACAATATGAACTAACCAGTACCCCCAGAGCTCGTGTCTATAGTTGCATATGTAGCAGAAGATGTCCTAGTCGGCCATTATTGGGAAGAGAGGCCCCTTGGTCTTGCAAACTTTATATGCCCCAGTACAGGGGAACACCAGGGCCAAGAAGTGGCAGTGGGTGCATATGGGAGCAGGGCGGGGGAGGGTATAGGGAACTTTCAGGATAGCATTTGAAATGTAAATGAAGAAAATATCTAATAAAAAATTGGATAAAAGAGAGAAGATGCATCAAAGGCAAATAAGCAGCAGATTACACAAAAAAACTTGACCACAAATCTTATGAAGTTTTTTTTTTTTAAATCCTGTGTCTACTAAGAAGTCATTTGAAGATGTGAGAGATATAGTAAGAAGGGTTATTTCAGAAACACACGTGGAATTCCCATCTCTGAGCATGACATGGCAATCGGTATCAGGCTTACTCTGCTGACATAAAAAGCCACAGAGCTAAGACATATCTGATACTCTTGATTTTAGGCATTGGGTGATAAGTGAGAGAAATACATGAGAGGCACCATAAATCCTTCTACCATAACCTCTGCCTATAGATGCGGAGGTCTAGAACTCATATAGACCATGTTAGCTCTGAATGGGGAGACACACACTGACATTCCATGTTTTGAATAAGTTATATTGTGTAGAGCACTGTAAAAAACAATGAGAGTCCTCCAGAACTTGGGAGAGGGTGGCAGAGATGTAGTCTCTGCACATGACTTTTGCTGAATAAGTAAGAGCAGGATTCTATGAGACCTCGCAGAAACAGCTGGACTCCCATGAGAACAGGAGCAAGCATTTAGCTAGTACTTAGAGAGGATGTTTCAAGCTAGTATGACTGGAGTGCACATGGGTATCCTAGTTATTTAACTGAGACATCAGAAAGACTGCTCAAATATGGCCTAATTTTGAATAGTCCATGAACTAAGACTGAATCTTATACTTTCATAGGGCTGTAAAATAAAATGAAGATGAAGACAAATACTGTATGTGTTGTGTCAAATCTGAAATATTTCTTTCTGGCTCTATCCTTAGCCATTCCTTCCCCATATCCCAGTCTCTCACCCCACCCTCCACCCCCACACATACTTTCTGTCTCTCTCCCTCTCTTTCTTCATGATGCATACATTATATATAGTGTATGTGAGTATGCATATACGTGTGTGTGTGTGTGTAAGGAGAGGCCAGATGAAGTTGGTTAAGTGTCTTCCTCTGTGTTTGTCATATTCCCTTGAGAGACAGTCTCTCATGAACTTTGGACTACTGATTTCAGCTAAGCTAGCTCTCCTGCAAGCCCCAAGGATATTCCTATATCTGATTTCTCCTACTCCCAGCCCTGGGCTTATAGGTTTGTAAAGCCACACCCAACATTTTTATGGTGGCAGGAGATCTGGACTCAAGTACTTTACCCAAGAACCATCTTCCCAACCTGAGCTCAGCTTCTAACACTCATTGTAAAGTTACATAACTTGTGGGAATAGCAAAAACCTTAGCAGTAATAAAAGGTTTCTGAACAAGCCTCAGCCAAAAACCATTCAGAACCAAATGTGCAACATTTCTGAGTTGTTCTGGGCATGTGTGCCCATGTTATATTCTGTAACCTCACTGCAACCTTGGTTCTAGACACACAGCCTGTGTATCTAGATTTAGGGGCTGTCTATCTACACAATGACAATCAACACTGACTGAAATGACACACAGCTCAGCTTCCAGACTTTTCTGTTACTAGTGATGGTGTTTTCTGTACAGATTTCTGCTCTTATGGAAACGCTAAAGCTTAATTAGAGAAAATAAAGCTATCTCATATTCTTCCACTATCATTCCTCAGCATGTAATATCAGGATAGCATGTCCTCCAATTGTACTGTGTTAAAGTGTCTGATTTTTACAGTTCTGATGAGTTACTGGCTTGATTTTTTTTTTAAATCGTTAAATGAATTTTGGCTTGGGGTAAGGACAGAATTTCCAACAATTTCTGAACCGATCCTGGACTACTCTTATGCCATGTTGTAAGACATATTCATGTGAAGAATATGTCAGCACTGCTAATCAAAATACTGATCAACTCTAGAGAATGTTGAAGATGCTTCATGCTGTACAGAATCAACTATTTAGACAAGATTCTGTTGTTTATGTAAAAACAAGTATATCCACCTCATTAGCATGAGCATTTGCTTTCATCTTAATATTAAAAGTATGTGCATATCAAAAATTGTTTAGAATAAACTTCTTTGTAACTTATTGTCAGCAAATATTTGGCTTGTATACTTATTTTGTAAACTAATATAGCTGAGGTTATGTAAGAAAAACTGAGTGAAAAGGGAGCATAAATAGAAAAATTCTACAGCCCTACCCTAGAGCAACTGCTACTCTGAACTCAATAACTTAAGTCAATCACTCTATTAAGTATTTATCAGAATAAAATTCAACCCTATTTAAGGTAAATAAATATTATTAAACCTCTTTATAATGAATAATTACCAGCCATAATGAATTATCAACAATAAAATTTCTCAACATAGAAAAATGTGAAAGAAAGATAATAATACACAGAAAATGCCCCAGTTAAGATGCTGAAAATGGCTTTTAAAGGGATTTTAGAACAATCATGAAGAATATTACCAAGAGCTTAAAGGAAAATGAGGGAACAAATGAAGTGTGTCATCCTGAAAGTCAAGAAATAAAAACACTATAAAAGAGAATAAAAATCAAATTTAACATCAGAAAAGTCATTGGAAGTGGAAAAATGAGTCTTATGGGCATAGCAGAAAATTGGAGAGAGTAGAAAGGAGAGTCACTAAATTTGAAGATACTTGAAGGCAGATTTGTAAAAATTATCTAATTTGAAGAAACCGGAAGAAATCCTCTGAGGTTCAGTTGAGCTCGGGTAGTGATATCAGGCAGTCCAACATATGTGTAATTGGATTAGCAGAGGGACAGGAGAGAGAAAATGAGGCAGAAAATGTAGGAGGGAATAATGGTAAGAAGCACACTGATGTCTGACTAGAAATTGTGCCTAAAATGAGGTCTACAGTAATGAGGACAAGAAGGAGATAGGCTTAATAGATAATCTTAGCATTGAACCAATGAGACATTTTACTTTTATGTAAACCATACCATGTAACAATGCAAGAGAAGGGGTAATTAGATGCCTAAAAGTCTCCTCTGGGAAACATACACACACAGTATGTATTTTATAAGTATGATATTGCATGTGTGTGTATTAAACAGGAATCAAATCACTGCATATATTAGATAGTCCCAACCCCACAAGAAGTCTTCAGAAAAGTCAGCACATAAATCCACTTCTGAATGGCTCTGTAGAAAACTTCAACAAGATCCTCCCTTTGCATTTATAATGAACCCAGACCCTACACCCAGAAAGGCTCTGCCCCAAAGGAAAGCAGGGTCTGTACTTACTGCACTCTTTGATCTATGTTTGCTTGAACTTGGAGAATGACATGCAGCCAACAGGTCCACAACACCAACCACACAAGAGTGGAAGCAGTTTTCTGAATTCTTCAAGAGGAGACCTGATCTTAAATGTTAATTATTATTATAGAGGTTTTTTTTGTTAAATCTCAAATATACCCAAATTCCATGATTGTATTTCTTTTCATATACTTCTTCTCTATGAGTAATTATAAATAAAAATTAATAGTTTTTTTACTATAAAATGTAGACACCAATATAAATAATTATTTCACTGAAATTGTAACCTTAGTAATTTTTCTAAATTTTTCTATTGCCTACAAAATAGATTTTAGAATTACAAAAAATATTATGTACTAAATCAGAGGTTGACAAACACTTCCTTTTGACAAATCTCTAAGTATTTTTTCTTAAAGATTTATCCACTAAATATTTAGGGTTTTCCAGGCTGTGTGATCACTAAGAAGTATTGAATACTCCCTTATAGCAGACAAGCAGTCTTAGACAATAGGTAATAAATAGGCATGATTGTGTTTCACTAAAGTTTTATTTACAAAAGCAAGGCTGCAGACTGTAGTTTGTAAGAGCATATATTAGATGATGATTCATAGTCAGATACACTGACTACTTTGTATAATATGTTCCATTTATTCTATTTTTGGTTTTATTTATTTTTTAATTTTTACCTACTATTATGTGTGTGATATGTTGAGTTCAGTGGAGGTTGGGTGCATTGGAGCACACTTGCAGAGGTCAGAAAACAAGTTTGTAGATTTAGTTCTTTCTGTTCACCTTCATGTGGGCTCCAGGGATCCAACTCTGATGGTCAGGCTGCAAGGTAACTCTGCCTGCTGAACCATCTGACTGGCCACCTGTTTCAAGCATTCTTGCTACTCTGTGAAGTGCAGGTAATTTGCTCTATTTTATGTAATACAACAGGAAATATTACCTTGGTGCACATGGGAATCAGAATTTGAGCTCAAGTTCAGTTAAAAGCAAGAACTTGTACAGTTCCTAACTGTTGGGTTGTGTAAATGAACACCTTCCAAAGTGGAAGTTTGCCCATGTGATGGCACTCAGATGGAGGGACTTTGAGAGGCAGATAAACTGTGAGTGTTGACCTGCTGTCAGAGGATTGGGCACATTTAAGAAAGGGAAGACACAGAGAGTCCATTCTTCTACCCCTCTGCCTTCTGACTGTGAGGACCCATATTGCCCACTGTGGAGAATACAGCAAAATATTCTTTAAAGTTACCCATATTTAAAACAGAAAAATAACCAAGGCAATTTATTTCATTTTGAGAAGCTTAGAACTCTTATCTAGGAATTAGTCTAGATATCCATGAACCGATAAATGAAAGATGACAGCATGCACACACACTATGGCTTTGCTAAGATACACAGAAATGGTGTCACTTGCAGGGAAATAGATGGAGAATCATGTTTACCAAAATAATCCCAACTGAGGAAGACAAACCCTGCGTGTCTTCCTTATATGTTGGATCCAGCTGTAGAGATATGCATAAATACCTGTGACAAGAAAGTAAGTAGAAAAGAGACAATGGGGGTGAAGAAGAGCTCTAGAGGGAG
Source organism: Mus minutoides (assembly GCA_902729485.2). Classification (NCBI taxonomy): domain Eukaryota; kingdom Metazoa; phylum Chordata; class Mammalia; order Rodentia; family Muridae; genus Mus; species Mus minutoides. Next base: position 1,679,254 of record LR749747.1, on the reverse strand, counting down.
GAGGGAGAAAGAGGATGATGGGAAGAAGAAAAAAGCACAGTTCATTCATATGAGAAACATATACACTGATGTACACATACATGTGTACACACAAGCACATATACATGTACATATACACATATGTACACATATACATACACAAATATGTTTGCACATATATACATGTACATGTATATACTTGCACACATGTACATATATGCACATAGACATTTAAAACATGAAATTAGATGGAGGACTATCTGGAGGAAGGAAATGTACAAGCAGAGCGGGTCAAGAGGGAAAGAGGAGACTGTAGTAGTGAATATCAGCAAACTACAGTGACAAACATGTATGAAAATGCCATAATCAAACCCATTATTTCCTATTCAAACAAAAATATTACTTTAAAAAACTGAAAATTCTTATCTGTTATAAAATGTTCCAATTCAAACTAAAATTAAGTTGAGCATTCTCTAAAACACAGACAAGAATCATATATTTTCCAATTTCCCCAACTATCCTCTTCTGTAATCTTTTCAAACTTCAGAGGTTCAAAGTCCAGAGGAACCCAGAGTTGCATGCAGGTCCCATTGCCCTAGGTCAACCCTGCTTTTTGTTGGTAGCAGTGACTCTGCTGAATGCAGAGGGGCTCCCATAGGCAGTGCAGAGGGGATCCCCCAGGCTTGGGTGTGGATGGTTTACTCCATGTAGCACGACAGATGTCTGGTACAGAGTCTGGAAACTGCACCCATCACTGCCTTCATCACCCACTAAAGGGAGGAACACAGCCAGTGTGCTTCAGACTTCCTTATCCCTTCCCCAAAGCTCAGCCTCATGACAGGTCTGAATTCCATATTGCCCCAAGAAAGGAAAAAGGAAACAGTTAAAGAAAGAATGAAATTGAAACCAAATCAGAAAAAAGAAAGAAAGAAGAAAAAAGAAACAGCTGTGTTTCAGAAAGCAAATCTCAGAGGTAGTGTTTTTATCTCTAATAGACCTGTTCTGAGATCCCAAAATGAGGATGACCTGGTCATGGAATCATTAAGAAAAGAACACAAAAGAGCACTTTGTTCTCAAAGCAGCACTGCTGTAAGTGAGGTGTGGGGGTCAAATCTAACTTATAAGCCAAAAGACTCTTTTCCTCGCAATCACCAAGACATGACATGTCCTGATTGATAAATTCTAATATATATGAGAAGTTTACATTTATATATATACCTGCATATAAATATTTACACACACATATATAACTATACATTTAATATATAAAATATAAATGTATACTTTATATATTATAACATATATATATTATATATTCTACACAATATGTATGTTGGTATATAATTCTATAATAAATATTATATACATATATTACACATATACATTATACATATACAATATTTATTATATAATAGATATAAAATAATTATATATATCACTAGAAGAAGAAATGAAATTGCAGGGTCTTCAGTAAGTGATAAAAGCACATGTCCACAATTCTCTCTCCCTTTCATAATACCGTGTTATGAACTTACACATCACAAACAAACTTTGGAATCCATTATCTTGGCAGAATCTTATCTAGAATTTCAGGGTGACAATGTACCTAGCCTTCTATTAGGTTCTGGGGACTATTCAGAAAGTCTCCTGTATGCACTAGGGTGAAGGAGAGTGGCAGTCATTGACCTACCACAACGTGCAATCCACAACTCTAAAGAACAAAGCGGTGTGGAGCCCAAATCACAAGTTTCTAATTGCTTAACAGAAGTTGAAGAAATCACTTCTTAAGAGATATATTTAAAATGAGTCTTCAAGAATGGGGGGGGTATATATGTAAATACATACTAAGTTATGTAGCTCATAAAAGTAAAACTTTTCTTTCCAAATTAGCCAACCTCTCATGGCAGTGGGACCAGATAAAAATTTCTCCCAGAAGTCTTTGCAAAAAAATACAATGTGTGCTATAATAAACACCATTTTACAGCCCCATTAAAATGGGTTTAACTGTACACTTAATGGAGCTGTTTCTTATCAGAACCTCAATGCAGACCATTTACTTGAGTCAAAGCTGCGTGGAACCAGCACCCAGCTATGCTTTGTTAGCTTACTCCAGGAAAGATTTCAGAAGGAAAGGCAGACTTTAGATCCTCCAGGATAGCAATCTGTGCCCAATATTATAACTCTCAACAGGCATGGTAAAAGAGACTGAGAAGCTGTGGTCCTACTACTGTGATGTAGTCAGTGCTAAATGCATGTGATGAAGCAATCCTGGGTTGCATTTTGAAAATGGCCCCAAAACACCACAGAACCATCACACTTAGAATAGTATCAAAGTCATTTCCTGAAAACCAAGGTAAAGGGTATGTGAGCTCTAATGCATGAAGGGCAGTCATGTCTCTGTCTCAACAGATTAGATGAAGTTTGCGGGTATAATGCATAGAGAGGAGAGAAATTAAAATAATCATAGAGACTATCTACGTCCTTTTTGGAATAAAACAATCTCTACCATTTTCATTCAACCTAAAGAAAGAAGTCATCATCTCAACTGTTCAAAACACTTACATTTAATAATATCCTAAGCACGATATTACCATGATATCCTCAGTAGTATAGCCACAAAAAAAATCTTGTTTCTACTCTTAAAGATGCCAGTAACTTGCAGTATAATAAAAGCTTCTAAGGTTGACCTGCCTATCCTATTAGGGATGAACCAGAACACAGAAACCTACAGACCAAGACAGAATTCCTGAGGCTCATATACAAGATAACAGTGACATCAAAAGCTTGATAAATATGTCTAAGAGTGGGCAATGTATCCTTACTTGATGAATCCTCAGCCCAAAGAGGACAGATGGAAGACTATGAAGCCATGGAGAGACATCTCCACCAGCTTCCCCAGTTCCAAATTCTACTCTAATAAAAGCTGATTTGTCACACATGTTGGTAAGTATCCAACAATTACTATTACTACTAATTATTACTACTAATTATTACTATTGAGTAAACAAGGCTGGAAGAGGTGATAGGCAAGCCTCAGAGTCAAGATATTGCAACCCTCAATAATAACTTTAATAGCAGCCCCAAGATATCTCAGGAGTCCAGTAGGTTATAGGTAGAGCCTTCCCTTGGGGTATAATTTCCTTTCTTGCTCTGACCAGAAATAATCTATTTATTCTAAGTTAGATTTTTTTTTCTCTAGTCAGGTATGAGACTTGGGTGGTGTCTTAAATCAACAATCCTAGGCTGCTGGGATTTGTCATTAAGAAGCCAGTAATAAATCTGTATGGTGTGAAGAGTGACATGCATGCCCCTCAGGTTAGCCAGCCCGAAATGCAAAGATACAAGTAAGCTCAAGTGTCCAGAAAGTTGTTCCTCATCATGTATTCTATGTTCATGAGTCTTCTTTATTAGTCTCTGGGTCACTAAACACCAAGTAAGGGCATTTGAGGTCAAAGAACCTAAAGTAACCTGCTAACCCAGCTAGGGAGCAGGCAAATGATTAACTACAGAGAAACCAGGGTGGGGGCTACTTGTCCAGAGGAGACGTGAGTGATTCCACGAGCAGAAGGCCTCAGAGGCAGGCCCCTCCTGGTCCTAAAGCTGGCCAGCTATTTAGGGACAAATCCAACTGGAAATGTCAAGCGCCCCAATGAGTAACATAAGCAAGGCATATGTTGGTCTTTTCTCAAATGTCAGGCCACATAATCATTTGGGAAAGACTATCTGGAGAATGAGGTAGAAAAAGTTTGCAACAATGATCTAGTTTGTAAGCTTTGTAGCAAACCACCAGCACCGCAAACATCAAAGCATAAAGCAACTTTGCACTGTGCTCTCGGAATCTATGGATCTGAATATAAATGCAAAATAGCAAGGGCGGCGGAACAATCTCTGGAGTTTCCTTTTAATGGCCATGGTAGACCACCTATGATCTAATGATGTGACTGTTGATGCTGGCTTTCAGCAGGGAAACATCACTTCCTGTCCCACCATGCCCTACATGGGTAGAATAAACTACCTCATAGCACTCTGACTAAAGTCCAAGGACAATTGTGTAAGAAAGCAGAAACTGAATCCTTCTTACCTGGTCTTGTGGCTATCACTTACTCCATTATCTATTATTAGCTGGAATTATCATGAGCCAATGTCCAGATTTAAGGGGAAAAATATAGATCACGCCTTTTAGTGGGAGGAGTGTTGGCTGTCTTTTTCAAAGTAATGGGGTTGTAAGTATGAATACAGCCATCTTTGGAAAATACAAATTTTCACAAACTACATATTGGAAACAAGAATGGAAATAAACCCCCCCTCCTATGCTCCTTCCCTTTCTCCTCCTCTCTCCATCCCCTTCCCTATTCCTCCTCCTACCTTTCTTTCCATCTCCTTCATTCTCTTTCTTTACCCATCATTAGAGAGAAAGAGAGATAGGTGGTTAATTATATGTGTAAAGTAAATTGAACCAAGGCGTGTACAGGTATTTGTGTAGAGCATTTTTGGGCATCTCTACAGGAATGTTTCTAGGTAATACAAACACTTTAATTGGGAGCCTGACCCAACCAATCTGAAACCTGAATAGAACAAAGCAGGGTCAGAAGTAATTTGCTCTTTCTGCCAGCTTTTGAGCTAGAACATCAGTCTTCTACAGCAATCAGACTGGAACTAACACCAGTTCTGCTTCTCCGGCCTTTGGAATAGGACAAGGCTATTGACTAGTCTTGGTTTCCAGTCTGTGGAGAGCAGAAAATTGAGAATCCCCAACCTCTATAGAGATATATGATCCATCCTTTATATACATGCATACACACATATGCATGTGCACACACACTCAAATACAAATGCATACAACACATATATATACTCAAATACAGACATAACATACACACACACAAATACAAATGCAAACACACTTCTCNTCTTGGTTTCCAGTCTGTGGAGAGCAGAAAATTGAGAATCCCCAACCTCTATAGAGATATATGATCCATCCTTTATATACATGCATACACACATATGCATGTGCACACACACTCAAATACAAATGCATACAACACATATATATACTCAAATACAGACATAACATACACACACACAAATACAAATGCAAACACACTTCTCCTCTTGATTTTGGATTTTTTTTCTCTGCAGAACTACAACCCAGATTTAGAAACACCTGACAGATGTGTGGTACCTTAACCTAATATGTACACAGCATAACACTATCTTTACATTTGATTTCAGTGGGCCCACTAACCTCCTGAAGGTCACTGTGGTTCTCAAAGAGGGTAACCCCGTCCCTGATCTATTTTTCACACTCAGTTGCCCCCATTACCTACAGTAGAGTAAGCACCAAATTTGGGGTCAAAAGCACCAATGTCAAATCTCAGATCCCTTTCCAGGAGGGTATTTCCCACTGCTGCATGCCTTCCCTGGGTATGAATTTGCTGATCATCCTACTGGTATCCTATTGTTTTATAGGACAGTGTTCCTGCTTCTTCACGTATTTTCTACTCTGTTTTTTACCCCAGCTCATCCCTGTCTCCCTACTTAGCAACTAGTTTGCAGCTGTGTCCACCTCTTTCTACCCATTCCTTCCCCATGCCACAGACACCACTGGCCACAGACCCTAAAATCTCACATACTACTTCTAGATTGCAGAAAATTGAACTTAGTGAAAATAAACTCTAATTTCATAACATGTGGGGATGAATGTAAAAATGCTACATTTGTTTGTTTGTTTGTTTGTTTGTTTGTTTGTTTGTTTTTAATTCAGAGAATTTGGATTTCCTTCATGGAAAGTGCAATATGGTGTAACAATGCATTCATTCTAGGGTCCAGCTACATTCCTATGTGACCTTGATTAAGTCACTTAATCTCATGATGTCTCAGTTTTCTCAGAATTGACATACTGATACTTATCATAGAAAAGAATAAAATAAGTGGAACAAAGCATTAAAAAGCCTCCAGCACAGCCTGAAACAATGGGGCTCAAATTTTAGCTCAGGAACACCTGGAAGGATTATTGAAATGCTTATTTTTGGATCCAACTCCAGAGCTATGATTTATTAAGCCTAATACGGGCATTGAGAGTTTGCATTTCTAACAATTTCCCAGGTGATACTAGCACCACTGATGAAATTGCACTTTGAGAAGTCCTGGACTAGCACAGTGCTAGCCACCATGATACTGAATTATGACATCATGATAAAGACAGCTGGTTATCATAATAGTGGACTGGTGCTCATGATGATGGTTATCATAACAGTGATTATAAAAGGCCATAACAATATTAATGTTGACTATGATGATGACCAAGATGATGATTGTTAAAATAACAGTGATGGTGGATGATGATGCAGATAGTCAACATCACTGTTGACTATGATGATGGTCAAGATGATGATGGTTAGAATAATGGTGATGGTGATAACAGTGGTGTTGACTATGATGATGGTCAAGATGGTGATGGCTATAATGGTGATAATGATGGTGATGAGAGTGGTATCGACGATGATGCTGACCATGATGATGATGACAATGAAGATGATAGTGATACTGACTCTGATGATGGCTAACGGTTATAATGGTGGTAGTAACGATGATTCCTTTTAAGGAGTTCTAAAATTATTGGGAAAATAAAGTCAATATAAATATGTGTTATGTAATGAGATTGTTTTGCTCTTTTTCATGTCAAGGCTTCCATTGTACTTCAAATGTGGTAAGTTTAAATGTTTGCATAAGGTTCTCACCATATAAATAACATATAAGTAATCCAGAAAGAATGGTTACTAATAAACATATTTTTGCTAAGAAAAGAATAGAACTGGGGAAAGATTAAAGAAAATGTAGCCCCTTCTTGTTTTAAGATATTTCCTGTGCTAAATGATAGTACTGAATCAGCCCAGATCTGTAGTCAATTATAATATAAAATAGTCTGCAAACATAGTCGCTACCCCAAGAATCTACCTGCACTTCAGAACTTTTAGCCTAGTCCCTAGGAAGCCTTAGAAGAGAATCTAAGATCAGCATCACTCAGCAGGTGAAGTCTCTCTGGGACCTACAGATGCTGAATGCTTGATGTATAAGGCCTCGGGGTTTGTGAAAGGAAGAAGCCAGCCTTATTTTCCACTCGCTGAAATTTAAAACTTGAGTTCAATGTGTCATTATTAAGAAATCACACCTCACCTTACTTCTAGACTGTGTAGAAAGGAAAGGCCTGAAGTGATGTTCTACCACCCTCACTGGTCCCCACAATTCTGCCTCTGTGTGTGCAAAGCGCTGTGACTGTCATAACAGGAGATGCCACAAAAGCTCTAGGCTAATGGAATGATTCTTTGTGGATGTGACACTTTTTGTCTGAATGTAGAATGACAGGGAATTATAGTCTTATTTTTCTTTCTTCTTAATTTTTTTTACTTATTCACTTTACATCCCACACACTGCCCTGCCTCCTGATCACCCCATCCTTTTCCTTTCCCCCCTAATCTAACTCTGAGCAGTTGCACCCCCCCAGGTATCCTCTCAACCTGGCACTTCAAGATTCTGTGAGGCTAGGTGAATCTGCTCTCACTGAGGCCAGACAAGGCAGCTCAGCTGGAAGAACATGTCCCACGGACAGGCAAAAGCTTTTGGAATATCCTCTGCTCCAGTTGTTCAGGAACCACATGAAGACCAAGCTGCACATCTGCTACATATGTGTGGGGAGGCCCGAATCCAGCCTGTGTATGTTCTTTGGATGGTGGTTCCATCTCTGAGAGCCCTAAGGGTCCAGGTTAGTTGATTCTGTTGGTCTTCCTGTGGAGTTCCTATCCCCTTTGGGGCTCACAGTCCTTCCTCCTATTCTTCCATAAGAGTCTTCAAGCTCCATTCACTGTTTGGCTGTGGATGTCTGCATCTGTCTGAGTCAGCTGGAGGGTGGAGCCTCTCAGAGAGTAACTGTGCTAGGCTCCTGTCTGCAAGCATCACAGAGTACCATTAGTAGTGTCAGGGATTGGTGTTTGTCCGTGGGATGGATCTCAAGTTAGAACACCACCAGAAGTTCTTTGATGTGTTTCTCTCTACGAAGTCATAACAAGCAAACATCAGTGAAGAAAGCAAAGCAAACCAAAGCCAGAGCATTGTCAGAGAAGACCAACAAGGTGAAGCCCAATGAAGACCAGCAGAGTGAGCATCACGATGCTAGAGCATCATCCACTGTCTGCTCAGTTATACTTACACTCTTTCCCAACATCACATGTCCTCTGGCCTCTGCTCCAGCAAACCATCACATGCGCTTTCACCAGACAGCTCCCAGGAAAACACCATGGGTCTGTTCTCAGCAGAACATCCTCTCATGTGTCTGCTTCAGCAAAACATCCTTTCATAAGACAGCTTCCAAATAAACATCACATGACACAACTGAGTCTCCAATGAAACCAGAAATTCCCACTGCATATAATCTCCCATTGCACTCTCAAAATAGTTCTATAAGGTTGAGTGTCATTTCAAGTGGGTAAACGGACAATTGAGAAGACATACCCACAGGCAGAGTGCAGACCTGAGCATAAGCAGTCTGGGTGGCTGGGAGAATGCTTTGATTAGATCAGTCTTCCATATGCATCCTCACAGCCCATCAACCTACTCTCAGAGTGGCACTACTCGAAGCTACCACTCTGGGCATTTCCCAACATTCATAACTCCTTTTCTGCCTCATTGATCTGCTTTCAGTCACTTCCTCTTCCTGCATAAAAAGGCACAGTGGGAAGAAGGTAGCAGCACTGGAGAGCCTGGCTTCAGAGCTGAAGGGCCTCAGGACCACTGAGATGGAGAATGGTTAGTGAGAACTCTTCAGTATGTCTCTGTCAGTCTAGGGAGACGTTGAATCTTCAGGGAGGTTCTCCAAGCAATAGGATTCTATCCTCTATTCTGGTCCCTGAAATGATTCTCCAGGGACAAGGCATTGACTCAATTTCTGTGTTATTTCCTATGTCTCCGGCTGCTTCCTCCAAGTCTCAGTGAATTCACTGGTCAAATAAAGAGGATGAACTAACGATTCTTGTGGGCCAGTAAAAGTCATTGTCCCACCCATAGTAGTTGTACATACACATAGTTGTAGATACACAGGGCATGGTTTTATAACAGAAATATATATACACTTGAATTTTCAATTTCTTTTTGCATATGGCCATAAGTCATCCTGACCACATAGCAAAAGACTTAGGACCATTTTGTTTGTGGCTGCCCACAACATCGAGTCATGTCTGTTAATAGACCCTGAGTGATTTCTACTGGCAACTGCAGTTCTGAAAGATTTACTACTCAGTATGTAATGAGATCTCCTCTTTCCCTTTCGCTGTGTACATCAGCCAACGTATGTTATTTTCTCTCACCCACCTTTTCCTCTTTTGATTCAAAAGGATCAGGGACTTTGAAGGTCGCCCCTTTGGTTGCTTTCTGAATCCTGAATCAGAAATTTCCTCTCTGTTTTTTACATCTAAGGAATAGCATAACCTTCCTCAATGGCTGCCTGGGTGGGATAGAAGACTCAAAGGGACTAAGTTCTTGGAGCCACTCTCCAGAAATCCAGAGGACTCTACTTGTTCTAGTTTTCTCTGTTACTTTGGTAAAATACCATGACCCAAAGCAACTTAGAGGAGGGAAGTGGCTTACACTTGCAAATCATAGTCAGTCATTGAGAGAATCCACAGCAGGAACTCAACTAAGAACTCGAAGCAGAAATCATGGAAGAATACAGCTTACTGGCTCACAATCTTCTACACAGAAAGCTCTCACATACAATATAGGACTACCTGCCTAAGGATGGTGCTGCCCATAGTGGGCTGGACCTCCTACATCAGGGAACAGTCACAACAACCCCCACAGACATGCCTAAGGCCACTCTGCTCTAAGCAATTCCTTAGTTTGGGCTTTCCTTTCGGACAACTCTAGGCTGTACCAAGTTGACAATTAAAGCTGACTAGGATATCGTTTAAGCACCAAATATGTGTCAGCCTTACTCATCATTTAAAACTTCTAGGTAGTGATTTCCAACAGTCTGGATAAGGAATAAGACAATTTTGCCACACACTATCTAGCCAACACTACCTAATTCCAAAGATGTTTCAGATGCAGTTTGAAGAAATTCACTACCCAGTTGATCATGAAATAAAGAAAGGTATTTTCTCCATCAAAACATTGGCTGATGCAGTACAGGCAGGTCTTGAGTGTATATGCTAAGTGAAATGGCCATTCACAGGACATGTCTTATCATACAATCACATTTTTATGTGGATTTATAAAAAAAAAATCCTGAAATCACAGAAAAAGAGAATGGTGACCGCTAGGATTTGAATCTTCGGTAATCCCTGCAGGCTTATGTTTTAAACACTTGGTCCTTGGTTTGTTATACTATGGCTAGGTACCTTCTCTGCTCCCTGGCCCACCATAAAGTGAGGGACCCCTGCCCCACATCCCAGCTACCATTAACTCTCCCAAGCCTCCCCTACTGTGATGGACTGAAATTTCTCCAAAGCAATGGGTAAAAAAAAATTTTTTTTCAGGCTGGAGAGATAAAAAATATCTGTATGTCCAGGGGGGGCTAGCATATTCAATTCTCAAGGTCTTCACTGTGGCTCACAACTATCTGTAACTCCAGCTCCAGGGGATCTGATACCCTCTTCTGGCCTCTATGGCTTCTGCATGCACACATGCAGACACACTACCCATGTCTTGCACATACTCTCGGCCCCCCAGATGATCCTTGGGGGTAGTGGATAAGAAGGCACAGAGTCAGTGACACAGAACTTGGGAGCCAAATGAGAAGCAGAAGCAGACTCACTTATTGTTATAGTGGAGAGTGCCTTTATCCCCTCCGCCATGTCCCCTTGGTCAGTAACTGCTTGTCTCGCTCAGCTGGCACCAGCCCACTGGCTGCCCTGGTCACATGCTCTGTCTTTGTTCCTCTCCAGGTGTCAGGCAAGTTCTGGGGTTACTAAATGCGGAAATGCCTGCTGCACGTGTGTGGGCCATTGTGGGCACTAATGTTGACTCACTCCTCCTTGCACATAAAATAAAATAACATTGAAAATAAATCTTTCCTTCCTCCAGTTATTTTGTCAGATATTCTAGTTAAAGCAACACAAAAGTAGCTAATAGCATAGAATCCAGAGGCTGTGGTATGGGAGAAATGGGAAGGTATTTGACAAAGGGGAAATCTATCTGTGATGTAGGATGAACAAGTTCTGAGGATCTAACATACAACATGGTAACTATAGTTAATGGCATTGTGTTCTATACTGAAAAATCTGCTAGGAAAGAAGACAGCAAGGCTCATGTATACCAATGGCAAACATCTGAGGTTATGAGTATGCTAATCAGCTTGACCATGGTTAACATTTCACAGAAGATACATATTTCAGAACATCACATTCTACCTCATGAAATCCACCATTTAGTTAATTGGTTGTTCCTCAGTAAGGCAGGAAATTTTAAAATATCTGATGAATTTCATGATTTCCATACTGACCTAAACAAGTGATTTTCAACCCTGCTGTGCATTACAGTCACCTGAAAAACTCTACTGGTGTGTGTCTGTGTGTGTGTGTGTGTGTGTGTGTGTGTGTGTGTGTGTGTGTGTACACATATACAGCAACCTGGTTCCTAATTTACCCACAAAGGTCTTTTTCCTGAAATGAGGCTCCTATATGTGTGTGACTATGAATAGCTGAGATTGCCCAGTTTATTCTAATATGCTGCCAGGACTTCATGTCTCTGTCCAATGATCCTGGCTTTGATGTAAGGATCACCAACAGTCTATTAAGCTGCTTTTTAACAAAAGCAACTTAAGGAAGGCACGATGTATTTTTGTTTAGTTTCGGACCACTGTGGCATGGGAGATACAGATGAGTTCACGGCAGTAGTAGTGTACATTGGAGGAGGCTTTTTCCAGTGGGCCACCTCCATCAGCCAGGCTCTATCTCCTAAAGATCCCAGAGTCCTCTCAAAACAGTGCTACCATCTGGGCACCACATGTTCAAACATGTGAGTCTATGGGGGACATCTCAGATTCAAACTACATATCAATAAAGTAATCCATTTATACATTGGATAGTGCTAGATTGGTACCCCCCATCAAGGGTAGGGCAGACCATTACATCCTGCATTGTGTAACAGAATTCCTCCTAAAGGTTTCAGTTCTGATTCTCCAAAGATCAGACAAGGCCAGGAAGCACTGAGTATTTCTTCAGATAATACAAAGAGAGCTACATCACCATTCAGCAACTCAAAAATGTCCTTTGCACTAATTTATAGGGCAGGGAGGAGCATGGCCGTGATGGGGTTTGGTGCTCATAAACCTGCTCCCCTTTGCCAGTTCAGTATGTTCCTCTTATGCTCACAAGAACCCTCACAGTCACATGCAATGACTTCCCAACAAATGTCAGGCTCTAATAGAAGCAGTCAGACAGTCAATCCTATGTTCAAGTACAGATTTCCCCTATTTACCCCAAACCACTGGCTGTTAGACCAACCAAAACTTCATACAGACCTCTTTTTCATCATTACATTACAGCTGGCACAAGAGGTCTCCAGGAATGGCTGTTCCACTATTGATCATTGTTACACCCTGTCATCTCACAGGGAAATCCATCAGGAATAATGGAAAGCTGTTTGCAGGTTTTATTGACCATTCATTGGCCTTTGACTGTGAACAGGAACCAGCTATGGGTTAAGCCTCATAAACCCCAGATAGGCCTTCAGTAATTGAACTGCATGTAAAACTTGTCTTTCAATCTCATGTGAAGATTGGCAGGCCTGTGGTAGGCCAGGCAACAGTTCAGAAATGAACAATGTAAGGTTTTTACATTTATCCCATTCACAGGTTACTCATTGCTTTAGAGCACCATGTTTTCATGCCAGCATCAGTGGATAGGCAGTATTATTCTGTACACTGTTTAAATGGCTTTTACTTATCAATGGACATGTAATGCCAGTCTGTCCATGTCCTCAGAGTTTATTGCAGACCTTGGGTGTTATTAAAATTGTTAGGTTATGAAGATGAGAAGAATATAAAGGTAAGACAGACAGTGTGCGGTGGCTTGAATAACAATGGCCCCTATAGGCTAATATATTTAATCCCCAACTGGTGGAACTATTTTGGGGGGAATGGGAAGATTGTCCAATGTGATCTTTTTGGAAGACCTTATTTTTAGGAGGAATCATGTCACTGGGGTGAGTTTTAAGGCCTCAAAAACCCACCCCATTCTCAATTATCTCTTTATCCCTTTCTCTCAGCCTCATGTTTGCAGATCAAGATATAAGCTCTCAGCTACTACTCTAGCACCATGCCCACCTGCCTGCTGACATACTCCCCACCATGACAGTCATGAATTATAATCCTCTGCGACCATGAGAGTAAATGTTTACTTCTATAATTTGACTTGGTCATGGTGTCTTATCATAGTGATAGAAATGTGACTAAGACAGCATGCTTCCCAAAAGTGGCCACTGGACAATGAAGATGACATAGTATTAACCAGTCTATAAAAAAAAAAAAAAAGTAGAGGATGATGAGCTCCCACTAGTGCTAACAAACCTTAGAGTAAAGGTGAAACCACCACTCTGCTCAAATTCCTAGCCCAAAGGGGATCTTCCCAGAGCCATCAGGACACTGGAACCAAGGAATGGCCAGGCACAAGGTCCTTCCAGTTTCATCTGTACCCCAAGGCTGACCTGTGCCACAGCTCTCCATATCCAAATCCTGCTGGGAGAGAGCTGGTCTCCCAGGAGGGCTGACACACAGGCTTACAGGAGGGACAAGCCACAGTCAGAGACAGCAAGACCAGCTAACACCACAGATAACCAGATGGCAAGAGGCACGTGCAAAAACATAAGCAACAGAAATCAATTCTACTTGGCATCATCAGAACCCAATTCTCCCACCAGAGCATGGTGATTTCTTTATTGTTTCTATTTCCATTTTTAGATCCTGGGTGGTTTTGTTCAATTTCTTCACCTGTTTGGTTGTTTTCCTGTAATTCTTTAAGGAATTTTTGTGCTTCCCCTTTAAGGGCTTCTACCTGTTTACCTGTGTTCTCCTGTATTTCTTTAAGGGAGTTATTTATGTACTTCTTAAAAGTTCTCTATCATCATCATGAGATGTGATTTTAAACCAGAGTCTTGCTTTTTCAGTGTCTTGGGCTATCCAGGGCTTGCAGTGGTAGGAGAATTGGGTCCTGATGATGCCAAGTAGCCTTGGTTTCTGTTGCTTATGTTCTTGCACTTGCCCTTTGCCTTCTGGTTATCTGTGGTGTTAGCTGGTCTTGCTGTCTCTGACTGTGGTTTGTCCCTCCTGTAAGCCTGTCTGTCAGCACTCCTGGGAGACCAGCTCTTTCCCAGAGGGATTTGGATACAGAGAGCTGTGGCACAGGGTCAGCTCCAGGCACGTATGGAAAGTTACTGGTTTTGTTTTTTTTTTTTTTTTTTTTCTCATACATTTACTCATGGTTGTTACTGGGTCTTTTAATGAAAGAAGGAATCCAAAGGGAGGAAGAGGATGCCTAAAATCAAGCCTGCTTTGTTTGATGGGGCAATTACCAATCTCCATTATCTTTCCAATATTCAGTATTTCTGCATATATACATCCACACTCCAAAGCTGGTAAGCACATGCCCACAGCTTCTTATATGCCTATCTCAACCTCTGCCCAAGGACTTTTTGTTTCTATGCTCAAGGCCACTTGAAACTCCTGGAATTCAACCCCAGGAGATTTTCAACCAGAAACGAGCAAGAATCCTTGGTCAAATATGCAGCTTCTGGGATTCCAGTGGTACACCTCTGAGGCACATTCCGTACGTACATCTTCCTCACCGAGGACCCCGTGCTTATTTAAATGTTATTAGATTTACCAATATTTCCATTAAGAGTACTTGAAACAAAATAATTAGACAATAATTTCTATGGTCAATTTCTATTATTTACAAGTTGAGTCTAAGGGATTTTCAGTCCCTTTGTGTGGAATTTCACCCTTTTTCCTTTCTTTGCATCAAGGCTCTGCTTGTCCTGTATAATAAATGTATGCACAGCACCGCACTGGGAAGAGAGGGATTCCTTTGGGGTTGTTTTTCTGTACGTCTACTGTTAAGACGATTCCTCTTGGGAGGGGGCTAAGTGTGGGGAAAGCATTGCTTTGGAAGCACCATGTGGGCCTATCTTAGGCTATGATATTATCTTACATGTTGATTCTGTTCCTAAGAACATACTTGCTCCTGAACAAATGCTAATTAATAATAACCTAATAAAAATGGATTTAGGGCAAACAAATGCAATACATAATGACATACTAGATTTTTTTTCAAAAAACTTTCATTACGTTTATTTTACTTTTCTCAAACTCCAGCCAGTATTTCAAGTTAGTTCAGTAGAAAAGAGGAGGTTAATATTGGGTTTACCTTTTTCAGAATGATCTGTAGGGAGTTGGAGCTTCTAAGCCTAGTAAAGTAGCTGGAAACTCTGGGATTTCAAGAACCACATAGGAAGTGGTGTCACCTAAGAAGAGTAAAAGGTTTATCTAATTGAAAACATCATTGGAACCTTGAACTGCCCTGTTTAGAATCTGTCTCACAGACAAGATCAGGATTGAAAGAAGATGCTAAGTGTGGTGTTGACAGATTCCCATCAATCACAGTTTCAGTTTTGATTTGACTCATTCCAACTCTTTCATAGAGACCATCTAAAGTCAGCTACTACTTGTCCTGCACCCTGTCCCCGTGCATCTTACTTCTTAGCTCCGCCCACCTCCATCTTTTTTACACTCATCCCTAGAATGAAGGAACAGGCAGAATGCAGCATACCTGTGTAGAGAAATAGTCTTCAGACTTAACAGAGAAGACAGTCCTGTGCAAAAACATGGACAGCTTGACAGTGTGCTAAGTGAAGTAAGTTGGGCATAAAGGAACAGAGAGTGCATGATTCCACTACATGAAATGTATAGAACAGTCAAGAACAGACTAGCATGTAGAATGTAACAATTTAATAGTGATTGTCAGAGGTGGCAGAGAGGGGTATGGAAAATCATGGCTTAGAGCAAAATGACCAAGTTCTAGAGGCCTTTTACACTGCACTGTATTTATAGCTAATGGTACATTGAACATTTAAACATACTCAGAAGCCTAGCTCACAGTAGTACTCTTGCCACAATCAAAAGATTAAAAGTAATTGAAGGTAAAACTGAAATTCCTAAATCCACCATGTTCTTCTCTGAGCTTTTACTCAATTCTCTGGAAACAGAGGTAAAGGCCACAGTTTTACAGTCAGCATGATGTTTATTAGAAGTCAGCTTTATTTCTGTCAGAGGGGTGAATGTGGCTGAGTTGTGAGCGTCCACTTTAGAGTCTGTAAGTCAGAGTTTTATCTTTGCTATTTGCTGGCTATGTGATTTAGTCATACCTTCTCCGTCTCCACCTCAGTCTCCTCATGTACTAAATAGGAACATATAGGTTTGCTATAAGATCTAAAGAAAGCAGTGTATATAGCAGTGTATATAAAACGCTTAATAGATGTTAGCTGTATTATTGTTTTATTATTATTGGTTTCCTGAGGGAAACGACGAGCTCCCTTTCATTAGACTTTAATTCAGTTCCGTTATTCTATTATTCTTCCTTCGTAGGTGGGGAAAAATGGGTACTTATTGCTAAAGTTACTAAGGAAAATGCTGATCTCCCAAAATAGCTATTGAGCAGTAATTTCCAAAATACATAGTAAACCCAAGCTATACATGAAAGGCTGTTAAAGTAGGTCATTGCCACAAGGCTGTTTAGGAAGGGTGCCGCCGGGGTGATTTATGTCTGGGGGGATTATTAATTAAACAAAAGAGGGTCTGTGTTTTTGAAAAATGCCTGTGCCAGAGCAGAACCATGCATGAAGACACATAAAGGAATAGATATGTTTAAAGGGTGTATCTCCACCTATCTCTATATTCAAAAGATTACACACAGAACAGATTTTGTTTCTGTATTTAACACTTTGGAATTTTTTCACAGATCTTTCTGTTGAGTGTGGGTTGTTTTGGTGAACTCAAGGCAAAGGAAGTGATTTGGGCACATGAAATGCTGTGTCAATAGAGGACAGACATGAAATCACTGTATCAGTAGAGGATAGGCTTTTGTTTTTAAAGAGAACAGATGGGGTCATCAGATAGCGTGGCAGATAGGTATGGGTCAGTGCTGAGTATGGGGACAATGGGTATTTTCTTTTATTTAAATCTACTTGGCCAAGAATTTCATATGTAATTACTATATTTATATCATTCCCTCTCTTTGTACTCGAATTCCTTCTGTGCCCCCTTCCATTCCTCAGATTCATGGTTTCCTATTCTTTAACTATAATTGTTACATAAACATATACATGAATTTATAGGTACAACCTCCTGAGCCCACTTAGCATTCACTCATACATGGGCAGGTTTAAGGCTGGTTACTTGGAATCGACTATCCTGTGGAGGGGCTCATCCCTGGAGGAGACTGCTATTCCCTCTCTCAGCAACCATTAATTGCCTGTAGCTCTTTCTGCAGGGGTGGGCCTTGTGAGAGTTCCCCGGTCTGGGCTGGCCGGTATTGTTATTTTTTTTTCAGGTCTTATAGGGTTAAACGTTGCAATTGCATGCAGCTTCCCTGACTCACCAAGAGGACACCATCTCAGCAGCAGACACCTTGGTTCTCAGCTTTTAGTCTCTTTCCTCCAGCGCTCCAATGAAGAGAGCATAGGTTGCACTGCTGAAGTTACTTTTTAGCAACTTGCCAAGAACTAGGACTTAGAGGTGACTCTGGTCTGTTAGCAACCAAAGCCTCTTGCAAGCAGTGGAAGTTTTAAAACACTGTCAGGCAGGGCTGCTTCTGTATATGACCTTTGATCTTCCTCGCAGCAACAAACTCCATTTGGTTATAGTCTCGGGGTTATAGTCTCAGTGATGTGCCACTTCTATGAGTAGACCACCGAGACTTTCCCCAATTTTGCTACTCTATGCAAACCTGCTATCAGTATCCATGTACTTCTTTCTACAGTTGCCTGGTTACTCCATTTGAATGAAGTCTGTCTAGTTAATGTCTGGAGTTAGTTGTATGATCATTTAGTTTTGACTCCTATTGGTAAATTGATTCCATAAAGGGGACTCAAGAAAAAATTCCCACAATAGGGATACATCTTTTCCTGCATTCTTTTTATTGTTTGTTTGTTTGTTTGTTTGTTTGGTTGGTTGGTTGGTTGGTTGGTTGGTTTTGGTTTTGTGGGGGGGGGGGGGTTCAAGACAGGGTTTCTCTGTGTAGCCCTGGCTGTCCTGGAACTCACTCTGCAGACCAGGTTGACCTCGAACTCAGAAATCCGCCTTCCTCTGCCTCCCAAGTGCTGGTATTAAAGGCGTGTGCCACCACCACCCGGCTTTCCCTGCATCCTTAATAATCAAAAGTAATGCTAATTATTTGAAATTTTAATAGGTTTGGAAAGACATACTGATGTCCAAATTGTTCCTTTTTTTTAAAGATTTATTTATTGTATGTATGTGAGTACACTGTCACTATCAGACACACCAGAAGAAGGCACCAAATCCCATTACAGATGGTTGTGAGCCACCATGTGGTTGCTGGGAATTAAACTCAGGACCTCTGGAAGAGCAGTCAGTGCTCTTAACTGCTGAGCCATCTCTCCAGCCCCAAATTGTTCTTTTTCAAATGGATTTACATGGTCTCTGTGGATTAAGAATGTTAGCCATTTTCATGTCACATCTAAAGAATAACTTCACAAGGATTTGCTTAGAATTTTATCTTTAACTAAATATCTTAACTAGTATCTTTGCC
Source organism: Mus minutoides (assembly GCA_902729485.2). Lineage (NCBI taxonomy): Eukaryota > Metazoa > Chordata > Mammalia > Rodentia > Muridae > Mus > Mus minutoides. Next base: position 1,660,460 of record LR749747.1, on the reverse strand, counting down.
TGTATAACATTATATTTATGGACATATTTTTAATGTTTCCTTATAAACTAAAAATGGCCATTACCATCCTGTGATGACTTAGTTGAAAGGTATAAAGCTGTGATGTTTTATATATAAGGAGGATGCAAAGTTGATTGTCACAAATGCAGTGTGATGGCAAGGCCTCACACGAAGTGGGATCATCTGGAAGGATAGCATCAGTCTCCCATCCATTGTCACAGTGCTCTCAACCCAGGGGGGCACTAGAGAGCACAGAGGCAGGGGTCAAAGGTCGGCCTCTTCCATTCTGGAGGTTGGGACATCATCACCTCCAGAAAAATTCTATCCAAGTGTGGTGAAGACGCTCAACAATGTGGCCACGTGAAGCTTGATTAAAAGACACAGGAGGGATTTTGCAGCAAAGAAATGACTCTTTGGAAGCATGATCAGCAATTACGGAAGACTTCTTACATGGATCACAGACAAAACTGACTCTTCGTTTCTGCCCAGGATACAAACCAATGAGTGTAAAATACAGACAGACTTCTAAGGTAAACCTTTCTAACCATCAGAGGTCCTCCTAGGTAGGGCTAGGTGGCATTATTCCTTTGGCATTAGATAAATTTCTGTTTGAATTGTCTCTGAGGTTATTGAGGACCTTGCCATGTAACTAAACACTGTGTGGGAGTGTTTTGCAATTTGTGGGCCAATACCTGGTATAATACAAAAAAATACAATTGCCCTTTGATCTAGGAAGTAACTCTGATATTTTGTAGAAGTAAACTATGATTTCTGCATCATAGTGGAGAAACTCTAAATATTCACCAACATGGTATTGGCTCAAAACCTTCAGGTATAATTGTATAATCCATATTGTACAGTTGTGAGAGAGCATAGTTGGTTTAAGTATGGAAATTAAAGATCTAATTGGATGAAAGTAATGTGCAAACATATATGTCACTGAGTTTATGAAACTTATGTTAATACAAAGCATTTGAGTATTTGTATATGAGATGTTTCTAAAGGTAGGCACAATCTGATCAGCTGTGAGCATGGTAAGGAGTGAGCTGGTATCTAAGGGTGGAAGGAGAGAGAAATTTTTACCTATCTTCTTTGAGCAAAAGACTTGTGTCACTTTTTAAGCTATAAATGTTGTGGTAGTAATGAAACTGCAGCCCTCAGTTTTGCCTTCAAGGAAACCACAGCAAAGGAAACAGGGAGCTGCCTGCAGAATTTGACTATGGTCACATCATAGTGTTTGTGCTGAGCCCCGAGGTCCCGGGTTCCTCCCCATCAGGAATCTAGGAAAGAGGAGGCTGAACAAGTTGACCTGGTTCTCACCAAGGCGAACCTCTTCTGATTAAAATCCCTCACTGTGGAGCTGCCTTGCAGCTGGTCAAGACTTTGTCAGAATTGCAGTGTGACACTTCTCTTCCTCAATCTTTTCTTCTCTCTCCCCTTCTCCATCTGTCAGTCCTGGATGGCAATCTAAAGACTATTCAGCTCTATCTAGTCTACTCCTGCTTGCTCTCTCCCACTTTCATAGATGCCTTCTCTAGTCACTCTCTTGCAAATTTAATTCTATTTACGTGTCTTCTTTCTAAAGGGCCAGCAACCAGCACTACCATTACCGAGAGTGAGACAGCCCAGTAAACCACATGATGACATGTTGAGAATGAGTGACTCACAACAGCCTTCCAATGAGTATCTCAAGTGGAATGAGAGATGGGGAAGGGTGACAGTCCCTGAAACAAGAAGGTGACCCCCAATACACACACACACACACACATACACACCAGTATTAGCACTGGTAACCCGAAAGCATGTTCTACAGAGTTAGTCTCTTTTGCTGTTGGAGTGCAGTGGGAAGATGTTTGGGAAAGACAGAAGAGGTGAAAGGGAACAGGAAGTTAGAAAATTAAGTGAGAGGAGAGATGGTTTGAGAATCCGAGCAGGGTTCTGGGAACTATGGTGGAAGACCAGACATGAGATGCCTGTTAGAGAAGCGTGTGGGTGGAGTTCACCTAACAATGTTCATGTTTTAAAAAATATCCATGATGAATTAAACCTTCAACAAGTAAGTGAACAATGACTGTGCAAGGTGACATCACTCACCCTTATTCCTGGCTGTGCTAGAGTTGTCACACATATGGAAGGGGATCAGGGTGTCACAAGCGAATGGCACAGGTGATCTGGCTACTGCCTACTTCTGAACGACTAGCCCAGGGGGCACTGAAGTGAAGACTGAGTTCTTTTTTTTTTTCTTTTTTTTTTTAGATTTTTTTTTCATTTACATTTCAAATGCTATCCCAAAAGTCCCCTATACTCTCCCCCTGCCCTGCTCCCCAACCTACCCACTCCCACTTCCTGGCCCTGGCGTTCCCTTGTATTGGGGCATATAATCTTTGCAAGACCAAGGGCCTCTCCTCCCAATGATAACCAACTAGGCCATCTTCTGCTACATATGCAACTAGAGACACGAGCTCAGGGGGTACTGGTTAGTTCATATTGCTGTTCCTCCTATAGGGTTACAGACCCCTTCAGCTCCTTGGGTACTTTCTCTAGCTCCTTCATTGGGGGCCCTGTGTTCCATCCAATAGATGACTGTGAGCATTCACTTCTGTATTTGCCAGGCACTGGCATAGCCTCACAAGAGACAGCTATATCAGGGTCATGTCAGCAAAATCTTGCTGGCATATGCAATAGTGTCTGCATTTGGTGGTTAATTATGGGATAGATTCCTGGATGGGGCAGTCTCTGCGTGGTCCTTCCTTCCATCTCAGCTCCAAACTTTGTCTCTGTAACTCCTTACATGTGTATTTTGTTCCCCATTCTAAGGAGGGACAAAGTATCCACACTTTGGTCTTCCTTCTTCTTGAGTTTCATGTGTTTTGCAAATTGTATCTTGGGTATTCTAAGTTTCTGGGCTAATAACCACTTATCAGGAGTGTGTATCATGTGAGTTCTTTTGTGATTGGGTTACCTCACTCAGGATGATATCCTTCAGATACAGGACTCAGGAGAGACTGAGAAATTCTTATGCCAGTACTTCTCATGGATCCCAACAGGCCCCTGGTATAGAGGGAGTGCATGACACATGACTCACTGGTCACACTACACACTCCACCATCCAAAGCTGTAATTAGGACAGGCTTCTTCTCACCCAGAAGAGGCAATTGTTCGTTCCTCAAGAGAGAGATACTTATTCTGTCTGTTCTTGCCTGCAAAACCTTGACCAGCATCATCCCTGAGCATTAGAATATCTGATTCTCAGGAGGTACTTTTATCTTCTACATAAGCATGAGAAATAGGAAGGTTTGTCTGGTTTGCCTACGGTTGCATGTATAAGAGTCTGAAAAGGGTAATTCAGTTCCAAAACTGTGAGTTTCCAAAGCCCATTCTTGCTGTGTGTGCCTGAAAATGCAGCCTTAGGGGAAGTGGTGGAGACAAGAGTATCCTGAGAGGCCCTCATTGCAGCAGAAGGAGTGAGCTTCAGCTTCCAGGAGAGACTGCACATATGACTGTGTGGGCATGTGGGTATTATGTGGAACAGAGCAGGACCCTGTGTGCTTTCCTCCAATAAACCTATGTGATGTAACACACACACATGGTAATGTTGCTGCTAATATTAAAATATAATGAGGAGGAGAAGGAGAAAGAGGAGGAACCCCGTGATGGCCCAACTTAGCACAGTAGCATCAATCTTGGGGCCATGGCAAAAGATGCCATGCTCACCTTCATGCTTTCCATGTTATTAAAACCGTGCCTTAAACACAAATGCTTAAGAGAAACTGTAAGGAGGAAGAGGGCCAGAGACAAGTCAGATGGAGGAACCAGAGGGAGAACAGGGGTCGGTAAGATCTAAGCACATTCTATATACACATGAAGATATCACAGTGAGGCCTACTCGTCTATAAAATTAACATATGTAAATAAAACGGTAAAACACACTGATGCTGAAAAGAAAAGATGTATTATATGTTCTTATATATTTTATACATAAAGTTTTTTATTTAAAAAAAGAATTTAAAAACGATAAAAAGAAAAAAAATGGGGGTGGGAGGGTATGGAATGAGAGAGATGCCATACTTCTCTGTTGAGATAATCGCAGTTTTTCCCCAAGTCATTCACTCGTTGCTGGGTTTCTTCAGTGTTTGGTGGGTACATTTCTACTTTCTTCTCGATCAAGAAAAGGAAGTGGGCACTCCTTAGGAGACCCCTTCTACCCAAGTGTCTGAAGCTACCTGCATGCTGCATCATGGGTAATTTGGACTTAAGATAATTGTAAATATGCTATTGATATTAACTGATGTTTTCCCAACATTGCAATAATGGTTGTTTTGTTTGTTCGTGAGTTTATTACTTTTTGATCAATAGAATGTGAGATTTGTGGGTGAAATTAGCATAGTGAATAACAATTAGGCAAAAAAAATCAATAACATTCAGACAAATGCAGGACTTGAGAAAGTCCCAAAGGCACACCAGTATTCATATACACATGTAAACGTGTACACACACACACCTGAAATACTCCTTATTTATGATTTCAAAGCATGGCAGTCGGGGTGAGAGGGAATTGGAAGCAGAGAGGTGAAGAGTATATGAGTTTCTTTTAAAGAAAATATGCCAGATACAAAGAAACAACCTGCAGATTCTGTTTTTAGGGACCTCAAGATGTTTATATTTGGAAAAGCCCTAGACATCAATATCCATTCATTTTATTTAGATTCTTCTTAGTTTTAGATTAAATAAACGTTAGAGGACCTTTTTCATGGTGTCTTGGAGACAAGAAACTTAGAAGATAGAACCCTAGTCTTATTTTTCCTATGCTTCCCCTCCCCAAGGTAGTTGTATCTTCTATTTTGCTACTGCTGTGATAAAACATGAGTAAAAACAGCAGTTCTTAGGAGAACTTGTTCCTTCTGGCTTATAGTTCTAGAAGGGGAGTCTGTGATGGTGGAGGAAAAGCATAAAGCTGAGAGCTCACATCTCAATCCACACTCATGAAGCAAAAAGAAAACTGGAGCCCAAAGAGCAGGGCACAGGCGTTATCATTCGAAGCACCACAGTATCCACTGTAACATGGTTATAATATAACCACAACGCTTGTACCTTCTTAGGCCCCTCTCCTTGGACCTGGTTTCATGTCTGGGGTCAAATGACAGAAGAAAGTAGAAAACAGTTTCTTTTATCTTGTAAGGTACAAGGCATCTTATGTATTATTCTTCTTTAGAAAAAAAATGGCTAAGACTATATATATATATATATATATATATATATATATATATATATATATATATATCACTGAATGTCAGGTACTGAGTTAAGTATTTTACACATATATATTACTTTAGGCACTCTTAGCACATATATATTACTTTAAGCACTCAGCACAAATTCATGGAGTAATTTTTATTATTAATCCCATAGTAAGAGCTAATGAGTTCACTTGACATACCCCCCCTATAGGGTGAGATCCCAATCTAAACCCAGAATATCTGATCCCAGAGCTGGCTCTTCCAGTGCTCACCGTGAGCCTGTTGCCCTCAGCACAGGAAACATGTATATATGCAAAGATCAAACCCTTTGTGGTTTAAGGCCTTGTCAGGATTTCCTCTGCATGGTGTATATGGTGTATATGGTGTATATGGTATGGGCAGTCTGAGGGGGAACCACTCTGAAACAGCACCACTTGCAGCCTGGGATAGACAGAAGCGGGGGGGGGGGGGTAGAGCGGGAGAAGAATTCACTTTTCTTTCACAGGTTTCTTTTTCTCAGGAGTGTAGAGTCACGCCATTATTCACAGCTCTGAATAATGCTAAAATTGTTCCTGCAAGTCCTGTGCAAGTTTGCTACCCCAGCCAGGCATGGTTGACCACAGATGTTATCCTAGATCTTGGGGAATAAAGTTAGGGAGATTGGAGGTCAAAGCTAGTCTGGGCTACATAGGGAAAGCCTATCTCAAACACAAAGTAAGAATTGTTTTTCATCTGGCATGTTGCATCTCCTCATCCAGTACCCACATCTTAGCTTCTCACTCTTTTCAAGAGGAGGGTCTTTCCACACTTTGTCAAGAAACACACCAACTGAGTGTGAGAGTCTTGAAGCTGCATTTCCTCTTGTCTCCAGAGACTCTGGCAAATGCACTCCAGAGGAATTAACAAGTACATATTTGTTTGATTAAATATAACGGTGAGAATACAATACCGTTCTCAGCCCTGACATTTTTGTGATGTGCCTCAAGAATTATTCCCTGAGAATATTGGTAAAGTCTATTTACAGCATTACCCTGCCTCCCCGAAGACTCTGACATCTGTGTATTGTGGTGTTTAAAGATTCCACGGGGTTCGTTGCCACATCTGAGAATCCTCACCATGTATCATCCTACCTGATAATTCCTCATGGAATACCTCTGCAGCTGAGAATTTCCTTTCCCTGCATGCTGTTCAGAAATCAATGTTTAGAATAATGGTCCTGCTTGGCTCTGAATTGGGCTGGTTAATAACCATTGCTGAGGAAATCAATCAAGTCTATGATATCTTATTACTTACACTAATTTAATCACAGGGAACGGATTACTGTTCCAGTTCATAGGGCAAAGAGAGTGTATGTCCACCTCTCTCCTCTCCTCTCCTCTTCTCTTCTCTTCTCTCTCTCTCTCTCTCTCTCTCTCTCTCTCTCTCTCTCTCTCTCTCTGTGTGTGTGTGTGTGTGTGTGTGTGTGTGTGTGTGTGTGTGTGTGTGTGTAGGAGAGAGAGAGAGAGAGAGAGAGAGAGAGAGAGAATCTTAAACATGAGGTAGTGAAAGCCTACACGGAGGAGTGACCTGCTACTGCAAGCTTCAATAACACATTTTTATAGGTGATATTCAATTAATCAGAACCTAGAAGCAGGCCATGATGAGCCAAGCCAGTAAATGGCAGCCCTTTATAGCTTCTGTACCAGATCCTTTCTCCAGGTTTTTGCCCTGATTGAGTTCCTGTCCCCACTTCCTTTGATGATGAACAGTGGATATGGAAGTGTAAGCCAAATAAACTCTTTCCTCCCCAAGTAGCTTTGGTTGTGATGGTTCATTACAGTAATAGAAACCTTAACTAAGACAAGTAGGTACCAGAATAGTGGGATACTGCAGTGATAGACCGGACTGTGTTGATTTGGGGAGGATTGTGGAATAACTTTTGGAACTTCATCTAGGCTAGAAAAGCCACTGAGTACTGAGACCTGAGCTGTTGTACGATGTTGGGAGATAAGTATGCTAAGAGCAGTGCAGATGATCAGGCCTAGGTTGTGAAGTTTTACAGGCAAGTAATGCCTCTTCTGGGACCTTTGTGCGAAGAATCTGTGGTGTGTAGTTAGCTGGAGCAGAAGAATTGGCTATGATTAACAAAGAGACCAGAACCACTACAGTGAAGCCTTTGTTATGCTGGGACAATGGATACTGGTCAGCTGGGACTGTAGAACCAGCTGAGATTAAGAATCATCGATGGGAAGTCTTTTGAGAAGTGTCTTCTCATGGTCAGCACACAGAATCTGTGTTCCAGAGGCAGCCAAGGTTGTACCTCATGCTGGCAGCTGAACTTGGTAGTGTTAAGAGTCACTCAGATAATACTGGTTTTGAAGGCATGAAGGGACCCTGGAGAGTTGCTGAAGCTTGGCACTGTGGCAGGACTTGGAGTCCCTGAAGGGAACCTAGCAGAAACTATTGGTGAAAGTGCCATCCATTTGCACCAAGGAGCCCAGCAATTCTGGATTTGTGGATAACATGGGATGACCATCAAGAACAGAAGCAGATGTGGGATGGAGCCAGCCTGAGCCTAGAAGACAAGCTGGGTGTGCTGCAGAGGGCAGAGCCAGAGAAGTGACCTAAGTCCTCCGGGGGAGCCCTGAAGACCAGGAGTGAATCCCAGATATTGGACTTTGAGTTATTTACACTGTTGGAGTTAGGTTTTGCTTTATCTCCATTGTGACTTTTGCCTGCCCTGGTCTTCCCTCTAGAAAGCGTTTAACTAAATTATGATTTTGACAGAAGCCCACGGCTGGAATATTTTGAGCTATTAAAGGAGACTTTTGCATTTTCTTAAAGAGACCAGATTTTTAAAAGGACTGAAATTTTAGTGTGTTTGAAATTCCAAAGACTGGGACTTTCAAAGCTATTTTATATTATGATATTGATATTAATGTACCACCTTGGGGATAAATGAGAAAGGAGAGGTTCTAATTGAAACATGATGTGTTTATGTGTCAAATTAGCAAGGGCTCAGTTGTGCTGGATAATTATTATCAACTTGACATAAGCTAAATTCATCAGAGAGGAGGGAGCCTCAATTGAGAAAATGCCTCCATAAGACCGGGCTGTATGGTATGGCATTTTCTTAATTAGTGATTAATTGGGGAGGGCCCAGCCTATTGTGGGTGGTGCTACCCCTGGGCTGATGGTCCTGTGTTCTATAAGAAAGCAATCTGAGCAAGCCATGAGGAGCAAGGCAGTAAGCAGCACCCCTCCATGGCTTCTGCACCCACTTCTGCCTCCAGGTTCCTGCCCTGTTTCAGTTCCTATCCTGACTTCCTTTGATGATAAACAGTAATATGGAAGTGTAAGCCAAATAAACCCTTTCCTCCTCAAGCTGCTTTGGTCATAGTGTTTTTTTTTATCACAGTAATAGAAACCCTAACTAATTCACCTTTTCAACTTTAGTCTTTGAGACAGGGTCTCTCACTGAACTTGGAACTCAGCCAGTCTGGGTGGCCAGTGAGCTCCCAAGACTCACCTGCCTCAGCTTCCCAGACCTGGGGTTACAGACATACACTGCTGTACCCAGACTTTATGTGTGTGCTGGGGATCTGAACTAAGTCCTCATGCTTGCACAGTGTTTTATCTACTGACCCATCTTTCCAGTTTCCAATCTCCCGTTCATGTGTGCAAGGCTGGCCAGAAGAGGATATCATCCTCCTTATACAGGAACATTGTGCTGGAACGTGACAAACAGAGCCTTCTCTGAGTGAGCATGTGGAGTTTAGGAGAGGAGACACTCCTAAGATTGCAAATGTCAAAGACTAGGGTGAAGTTTGCTTTATGGCACCCTTAATGTTTTTGTATAGGTCTGCTTCAGTCATTCCTTGTGATTCATAGAGCATCCTAGTCTCTGTTCATTGATTGTGAGGCAGACAAAGGCAACTTTTTCCTCAGGATCCATGTCTGATTGATTGGCAGTGTCTACTAGAGTGGGGTGTAAAGAAAGAATATAATGTTATGTGTGGGTCATTAGGAAAGAGATCTGTGATCTATTAGTTATGTCTTGCATGGGGACCGACATAACTGTAAACACAGCAGGTGTTTTTCTGTCCTTTACTTAGTGACATATGTTATTTCTTCCTAGTGATTAGTGTGGGTCTTAGGTTTTGGTAGCACCTTATTTTCATCATTTGTCACCATGAGAGTCAGAGAGGCCACTTTAAGCACCTGGCCAAGCAGAGGTTTGCCCTTCAGATTTTGAAATTAGTTCTTTGGGCACTAAAGGGCCAAAGTCAGTCAGGACGATAAATGGTAGAAAAGAGAACATATCCATGCAGGGAATAGACATAAAGTCTGGAGAGAGATGCCTAGTAAAGTTGTACTAATAAATTCATGGAGTGTGTCCTACAGGCTAAGAAGCCCAGGGGTGTTGTCAGAGCAAATCATGAAGTAAACACACTGAAATTATATTTACAGTTATATTTTCAATAAATTAGTTTGGTGCCAACTCAGTGTGCCGGTAGTTTTGCTCTGTTTATACCCAGTCATGAACCACACATGCTTTCTTAGGCATTGTTTTCCCTGTGCCTAATTCAGCTAGGCTGGGTGACACACTTGTCACATTTGTCACCATGAGAGTCAGAGAGGCCACTTTAAGCACCTGGCCAAGCAGAGGTTTGCCCTTTGGATTTTGAAATTATTTCTTTGGGCACTAAAGGGCCAGAGTCAGTCAAGCAAGCACCCTTACACTCTTTCCACCATGGCTGTGAGCAGCTTCTGTTGTGCCTGTTCCCCCATGATAAACTGTACCCTCAGGCCACAAGCCATAATATATCCATCCTAGAAAAAGCACAAGTAACTAATTGGACCCATGAGATTAAGGATTCACATTTGTATCTATAGACTAGGGTCATAAAGCGGGGTACCGTGTTCACCTATGAAACAAATCAGACATGACTTCAATCATCTGTTTCTTTTTCCTCACTCCCCTTTTCACAGGAAGACTCTTGACAACTCTACATTCGTGGATTAGCAAAAAGGAGCCAACAATCCCACTCTAATGTAGAGCTAGACTACTCACCCCACCCCAGTCATCTAAACTGAGCTCACCATTCAGCTCTATATTTTATTTTGCAAATTACATGGAAGCATCATGCCTGTAGCCATGAGTCATATTTCTTCAATGAGAATAACTCTGACCTTGTGGTTAGAAATTAACGTATTTCTCAACAAGGTATGCAGGTTAGCCCTGTTCTATCAATAGAGACATCCAGCAAAGCCAGTCATCCCCTGGCTCTAGCAAGCAGAGACGGGCTAAAGGTTCTATGAGATAACACCATCCGTTTCCATGGTCACCTCAGGTAGGATTCCTCCATCTTTTTCTTTGAGTTTAAGGTGGATCTTATCAACACATGTGTCTTAGTCAGGGTTTCTATTCCTGCACAAACATCATGACCAAGAAGCAAGTTGGGGAGGAAAGGGTTTATTTGGCTTACACTTCCATACTGCTGTTCACCACCAAAGGAAGTCAGGACTGGAACTCAAGCAGATCAGAAAGCAGGAGCTGATACAGAAGCCATGGAGGGATGTTCTTTACTGGCTTGCTTCCCTTGNTTCCCTGGCTTGCTCAGCCTGCTCTCTTATAGAACCCAAGACTGCCAGCCCAGAGATGGTCCCACCCACAAGGAGCCCTTGATCACTAATTGAGAAAATGCCGCACAGCTAGATCTCATGGAGGCATTTCCTCAACTGAAGCTCCTTTCTCTGTGATAACTCCAGCTGTGTCAAGTTGACACAAACCTAGCCAGTACAACATGTCATATCGTTCCAAAGTTTCTCATTCTCAGATCTGACTCTGTAATCACCCATGATAGCACTTCAGCTGTGGAGTCGCCACTTTCTCCTGCAGTCATGTATGCCTTCACCCACATGTAAACAACAAACAAAGAAAGCATCCCAGATGATGAGGAGCCAACAGAGACTAAGCTAGACCAGCCACAGCCCTATGAGACTGAATTCTAGTTCTGTAGATGCTGAGGCTTCTCCTGGGGGGCAACATTTAACTCTAGGTCTTACTCCAGAGCCAGTTTCTCACTGTAGTTATTTCTCCTTAGCTCCAGGTCAGAATGGTTCTGAAAGAATTTCTTCTGGGTAGCCCTTTCTTTCTTTCTTTCTTTCTTTCTTTCTTTCTTTCTTTCTTTCTTTCTTTCCTCACTAGTTAGAGTCAACATAAATTTTCACACAGAAAAGGCTCAACTAACAAGAAGTACGTGAGAATGCTGTTTAAGGTCACCAGGCCTCTGTTTTATTCACCAATAAAATGGGCACACTGAGAATCTAAATGTCTTTTAATAAAGATTGAATGAGATTTTGAAGCCAAAGAACTGGAAATGATGCTTAGAACAGAATACCTCTTAAACTAAGCAACCATTAATTTTGTAAGCGACATTCCTACTATAGCAGCTTCTTTTCTATTATGTCAAAATACCATGACCAAGGTAATTTTTAAAAGAAAAGAATTTATTTTGACTTATGCTCCTAGGAGGTGAGTTCATAGTGGCAGGGAAGAAGGTAAGGGCATGGCAGAGAAAACAAGAAGCTAAGCTCACATCCTTTACTATAAACATGGAGCAGGTAACACAAACTGGGAAAAGGATGAGACCTTAAGCTCTCAAAGCCAGCTTCTAGTGACATACTTCCTCCAGCAGGGCCACATCTCCTAAACCTCCCCACATAGCCCCACCAAGTAGGAGCCAAGCATTCAAATAACAATAATGAAGCTATGAGAGACAGTTCTTATTTCAACCACCACACCTATCTGTGTTTTCTCTCTGTTCTTATCTCCTTTCTAATGGAGGAGCCAATGTAGATATATTCACTCATTTACGCAAACCTTCCTTTTCTTGTCAGGGCCTGGCCAGCACTAGGCAAACAGAGGCTAACAAGGCACATCAGTTTTGTGATTTTAAGGCATAGTGATGGGGAAGGTGTGAAGAGAGCTTCCACACAACAGGAAAAGGCCTGCTTAGTCCCCCTGCGTCTTTTCATGAATTCCTATATGTAAGTGGCCACATTATGGCCTCGCCAGCAAGAACAGACGTGGACACCAGAATCCTTCTGCAAGCATACCTTTATTACATAATGCGGAGAAAGAGGGCAAGCCCAAGATGGGTCCCGCTTATATACACCTCAGTGTGACGTGTGTCATCAGGATTGGCTGACTGCCCATTACCTCAAGTTACACCCCGGGATGGGCGGTGACTTACGTGGCTTTGTCACAAGCACTGAACTTGTTTTTTTGTCCCAGGCTGGGGGTGGTTACAGGATGTCAGCGCCATCTTGGAATGGCGGCAGGACCAGCTCGGGCGCGGCTCTCTACACCTATAACTGTGCAACTTTTGCCCCAAACATCTTGGAATGCCTACAGCTGGAGTCACACTATCTATCGGCTGACCAAGCACAGCTGTCCTTTGCATGAAGGCAACATGCTGCTCATGATCCCAGCTAACCATCTGCATTTGAGACTAATCACCATGTGAAAGATGAGAAAGGTTTGTTTGTTTGTTGAGAACACTTCTCCTCTACCAGCTTCCTAAACTCCCAGTCTTTCTCAACCCAGGAGAGCCAAAAATATAGTTGCAAAATAGTCCGTGAATAATTTAGGAGAGCCCTCATGCCCCCAAAACATTCACGGTAGGCCACCTTAATGACATCCTGAACAATCAGCCCTCAAATAATACTTCTTTTTGCACAACATGGTGAGGAAAGACTGGACCAGACATCTCTCCTTTGGATCTAAGCATCATGATTCTATCCACTAGGGTTTTGTTTGACATGTGCTTTAGGAAAAATATTTTACTTGTTTAAAAGTTATTTCTGACTTTTGCTTCATATAACTAATGAAAGGAAATGGATGCTTAGCAAGCCTTCTTTTTCAGCAGTGCTAAACATGTATGCTCTAAACAATATAGGTGCCCATCACATAAGGCTTATAGCTCTAAATATACAAATATAATTTGATTAGAGCATAGTCATAGTAGAAGAATCTAATGTACCTCTTTCTGTTTATTGCCTAAAATCAGAGTGAATAAAGAGATTCAAATAGAGTATCAACAAGGTTAACTGAGGCTCACATTTTTAAAAAGTAACTACATTTTAATGTCAGTAGCACTGTAGAAAGAATTATAGGTTAATGGAACTACTTGGGACACTGTTCCCTCGCTTTTCTACCATAAAAAAAGTTAAATTATTTAGAAAAGAAACATTCTCTTGAGTGGTTGCAGGTCACTATGGATCAGTGAGGTTTCCCTTTAGAGTTTAGATGTGAAATATTAATGTTGGAGAAAGACAAGATTTATCAACACGGGACTACTATCTGTCATCCTTCACCCTCCAGCTCTCACTCTGGAGAATTCTCCTTTTAATAGTCTAGATCATAGGATTGGAGACTAGGAGGCAGAATACTTAAGAGATAAAAGAAAAAAAAAAGGCTCAGCACTCAATAACAAAGGTTTTGGGGCTTGCACAGTCAGAAGGTCACAGAATTGACAAAACTGGGAAGGTAGTCAAAGGGTTTGGAGAACTGTTAATCCAGCTTTTGGATTCTATTTTTGTTTTAATTATTCTTTGAGAAGTGGAATCCCAAATGAGAATTTCTTTGAAATAGTTTTTTTTTAGTCTACCATTGGCTATGACCCATGCACACATGGCCCCCATAGCTATTTGTGTTCTACTAGGGTCCCCCAAAGAACAGACACAGAGTCACTTGTAAGGTGCTAAGACAAGCAAAACCTCAGGTTTCACCAGAACTGCTGAGCTGTCATCTCTCTGCAGACCAAGTCTAGAGGTCTGTTGAACAAGCATTCCAAGTGATTCCTTCATTGCTATAGTCAAAGAGTCACTAGGCCAGGTAATTGTGATGCTTGCCTAGAGCTTCAAAGAGTTTCATGCCTGAGCCCACTTCAGAAATACCTTGCTTTTGTCCCTTGGGTGCAGTCAAAGGTCTTCTGTGGGCTTACTTACCACAGAAAGCTCTTACTGTCATTCCAAGTGTCCCAGAAATTGTAGGTCCTGTCCTCATAAATCTTCTCTCTCAGACACCAAAATGGCCTCCCTATTGATACCTCTCAAGGGTCTGAAGAGGCAAATTATCAGAAGGTCACAAAGTTAGATTCTTCCAAAGGCAGGTATTACTAGCTTGGGAATCTTCAGATCTGAGTCTTTCTTTGGAGATGGAACACTATCCCCTGAACTTCCAAAGTTTAGAGGGTCAAGCAGACAGGAATATGTGCTTCCTCTCAAAGTACCAGGGTGCAATCTCTGCTGAACCCCTATATTGGGTTGAGAATGTCTTCAGAAAATATGCCCACATACTAATTCTTAGTACCTCAGCATGTGACCTTATCTGTAAGTGGCATTTTACAGGTATGATTAAGCTAAGAATCTAGAGCTTGGGTCATATGATAAGAGAGGGAATTTGAAACATATGTAGACCACTGGTTTCCAGATCCTGGACCCATCACCACTAAGGAGAAATTGTGGATGGCAACAAAAATCAGGAGCCCTGAGTCCTCAGCCTTTGGATTATGGTAATCACAGTATTTACAAGCTAGTAAGAACCACTACTATGGCCACATTTTAATGAAGTTATGAGGGACTCCAGGAAGAAATGGGCATGATAAAGTAGACGCTCTTAATAGAATCCACCTATCTCAGACAAAATCAGAGGATGTGCCCCAAGCTCCAAGAAGCATCCACTGTGGAATCCCGGAGTCACATTCCAATATAAAGTCTTCATGTCTAGCCAACTAACACAGTGATAAACAGCACTGTTTATCTGGTCATGAACAACCACAAAGCCAACAGATGGTATAAAGCACTATGTTTGCAAAGACCCCGTTCAGATTCATATCTACAGGTCCCCTCTCCCACATAGCACTCTATGTCTTCTTTAATCCCCCCACCCCCACCCTTCAAAGATCCCAGATACTGCAAAAAAGATCAGCCTGAGATTCCCATGCTTGAGTTTAGCACCTGGCTCCAGTCTTCCCATTCATAACTAGTCTTTGTGTCATCCCCCAAAGCCTTACTAATGTGCTATCTTGACTACCCAAACACTGTCACTTTGATGTGTTCATTTCCTAGCAAAGCCCTCCTGTCATTACTCTCTCTTTCCACCATAAGGAAACTCTAAAAGGAAGGAAAGGTCATGAGCACTGTGTAGAAACTCAGGAAACCTGAAATAGAACCTCTTAGCCTTTGAAAGCAGCAGCACAGGAAAGAGATCGTTGCCACAAGAACCAGATAAGATGCAATTCTTGTTACTGTATGACAGTGGTTCTCAACCTGTGGGCCAAGACCCCTTTGGGGGATCAAATGAGATTTTCACAGGGGTCCTCCTAGGACCATCAGAAAGCATGGCTATTTACATCATGATTCATAACAGTAGCAAAATAAGTTGTGAAGTAACAATGAAAATAATTTTGCAATTGGGGGCCACCACAGCATGAGGAACTCTATTAAAGGGTTGCAGCACTGGGAAGGTTGAGAACTACTGCTTCTAAGTGCTTTAATTCAGATCCTCCCTGCACACCTTCTATCCTTTCCTAGTCACTTAGAGTCTTTGTGCAACTCAGTCCAAAAGGGGCCTTCTAGTCAAGGGCAAAAAAAAAAAACACTGGAATCCACAGGACATGCTCAGATACCAAAGGACTGGAGAAGTCACATAGTCTGCTATCACACAATAGTCAGAGAACCAGGGGAACAAATGACGTCCAAGTCCAAGTTCAAAAGTCCAAGACTGAGGAGCACCAAGCTCTGAGATCAGGAAAGGACAGAGGGCAAGCTTGCCCTTCCTCTGTCTTTCTGCTCTATTCCTGGCCTCAGCAAAGAGATGCTGCCATCTCTGTTGGTGACAGTGAATTTTACTCACACTTGCAAGTGAAGTGCTAATCTATTTAACAGATACACTCGTAAATAATGTTTTACCAGCTTTCTGGGTATCCCTTTGCCTGGTCTACTTAAATTAACATTAATGTAGGATTAATCATCATTAAAGTACAAAAGTATGTATAAAAGTACTGAGACTAATAAATGGTGATGATGATGGTAAAATGCTATGTAGTCATGCTGACTTTAGACTTTAACAATAAGGAAACACAGTGACCTCAACACTTCTGAGATAGATTCTTCTATCTACTGACAGCACACTGTGATGCTGTTCTTGTCCCTCCTCTAACCTCTATTTCATTGTTTGCAGTCGGGTAGAAATCAGGAGGACAGCCTTATTTTGGAGCATTGTAGGGGGCAAATGAGACAAGTCTATAAATCTGGTTCCTTCTATTGCCGAGGACAAAGATCAAGTGAGACCCCCATTACTCTGTTTCTCAACCATGCAATATGGAGACCCATGTCTGTCAAGATTTGGTCTTTTGCTGTGTATTTTAGTGCAGCCCCGAAAGACCTGGTTGCCTCAGAGATGAGTGAGTCTGCACGTAGATCCAAGTAACGCCGCATGACCTTGCCCCCAAGTTATTTCTGATTGGTAAATAAAGATGCCTATAGCCAATAGCTGGGTAGAAGAGACAGGTGGAGTTTAGGGTTCCCAGGCCTAGGGAAATCAGAGAAGAACCATGAGAGAGAGAAGAAGATGAGGAAGAGGAGGAAAAAGTTGCCATGGGTTAAGAGAAAAAAAAAAAAAGCATGATCCTGAGGGCTGGCCAATTGGAGTTAAGAGCAGCCCAGATGAAACATAGTAAGTTATAACTTGAGTTTATCTATAGGAAAGTAGATTCTAATAGCATAGAGGGTATCTGTCCAGCTCTTTGCTATATAAGGCTTATTGTAAATAATAAAAGTTGTGTGTCTCTTATCTGGAAACTGAATGATCAAGATTGGGTAGAAACTCCAAATTGAGAATAAAAATTTCCACAACACATATCACTTGTACTGAATCATCTCATATATAGTTTTACTCTTCTATGCTGAAAAAAAAACTGTCACACAAGCATGAGGATGTCAGATCTGATGCACAGTACCCATATAAAAACCAAGTGTGGTGGTACATGACTATAATCCAGAAATGGGAAAGATAAGTCATGGAAATTCTTGGAGCTTGCTTGCTACACAGTCTTGATGAATTGGTGAGCTCCTATATCAGATAAGAGAATGAACTTGTCTCAAAAAATAAGGTAGGAAGAAACTGAGGGCGACCCTAGCATTGACCTTTGACCTCTACAAGTATGTGTCCAGTATGCACATTTAAACATAGGAGCACACACATATATATTACATACATATAACACATGCACACATACATCATATACACATACATACTTCCACATGAATGCACACACATATAAACATATGCATTCACATAGACCATACATATATACAGAGAGAAACAAATAAACATTTAAAATAGAGAAGAAATAGAAGTGTGTGTCCTCCTCTTCTTCCCTTTCCTCCTCCTCCTTCTTCTCCCCCTCCTCCTCCTCCTCCTCCTTCTCCTCCTTCTCCTCCTCCTCCTTCTTCTTCTCCTTCACAACTCCAGATGCTGTACCCCCCCACTACCTTTCAGACTAATGGATAATGAGACACTGACTGCTTTGCTTTCCAGAGGACCCTCAGTCCTCTGATTAGGCCTCGTTTCTTATAGTCAAGAAGCCACTCATTTGACAAGAAATCGCCTTCACCCCTGCTGTGCCTTTCATTTGCTATCAGGATGTGAGGACAGCAACATAGGTACTGTCCTTGAACACATGAAACATGTCTTACTGGAAGAAACAAGCAAAGTAATAAATAAACACAATTGTGGCAGATACCTTGAAAAGGCAAACTAGAATGACAGGGCATCTATTCGATGGTACAATGCACGAGCCAGAGTCCCACACAAACAGAGAAAGTGTATCCTGGTCCCAGGTCAACAGATATGTCCCCTAGATGTTTGCCAACACTTAAAGCTCTCCCAATGACAGGGCTGAGTCTTCAGACTGTCAGTGTTCCAGCCTGAACGCGCTTTCCCATTGACCTACTCTGTGACTTGGGCAAGTACCTTTGATTTTTCTCATATCAATGTCTCCATCTACACAATGCTCTGACAGCCCAAGCAAAGACCTCCTTCAAATGCCCATTCTCCCTCAGACAGAGGCTTAGAGGAGAAACCAGGGTTGAGGAGGTCAGTCCATGGTTCCTGTCGGCTGAAGAGACTCCTGAGACTCAAACAAAGTCTTTATTGCATCCTTTTGTTTCAGTTCAAACAGCATAAAAGATTCCATATCCTATATTTACCTTGGTTTCTGTCTTTGGAAATTATCCCACCTCAGCCTCCACCTTCCTGTCCCTTCTGGTAGCAGCTGATCTCTGCTTCTAGCAAACAAAGCTTGCTTCTCAGTACAAGGGCCCCACGCTAGGAAAGTGAGAGGGACACCAGCCCCTCTCTCATCTTGCCAGCTCCAGAGGAAGTGCCTCCAACTTCCACTGTTATTATTGTTCTTATCACTGCTACTGTTGGCATCGTTACCATCCTGCTCCACCCAACCTCCCCCTCGTGCTCCCCAGGGCCCCATTGTCTGTTTGGGCACTCATTTCTTAGCTACCCACCCCCCAGCCTGTGCACACTGAGTACAGTGCCCCTGGTGTCACCCCAAGGCCCTGAGTCATGCCCACTCTTGTCTGGTTCACTGTAGCTGTCCCAGCTTCCATCTGTCTCTGAGTCACTCTTTCCCCGATGACCCTCCTGCTCCACACCCTCATCTCATGCCACCAGTCAGTCAAGGCAGATTCTCATGAGTTCCTCTCCCTCACATGTGAGCTGAACGTCCCTCCTCAGTTCCCTCGGGGAAAGTACTTCATGTGTTTTCACTGTCAAATCCACTCTGTGTTGTTCTCACCTTCTCTATGACTTCCTCCGTATATGGAGACTTCCAGAACAATACCCTTAAAACTCCAAACTGGACAGCTGACTTCTCAGCTTGACAACCTTCAGAGATTTCTCATTCTCACATAAAAGGCAATCAGAGTCTTTCACACTTAGCTCCAACTGATAACTAATAGCTCACCCCATCACTCCTAGAACGCTCCAGACACACTGAAATCCCCACCACCCTTTCCCACCTCTCATCTCCCACCTACCCCTTTGAGTTTGCTGCTTCTGCTACTCTCTCTTGGCCTCCACATTTCTTCCCTGACAGGTTCACCCTCACGCTGCAGAAGCCACATCAAAGGTCCCTTTTGACAGGAGGCTCTCCATGATTGTACCCACCCAGAGCTGGCAAGGTTTTCTGTACAGGGCCTTGTAGGCTACCTTGGATTTCCACCTTGCTACCCTCAGCATCCTACAGCCATGTAAGGCAGACCCACAGGGGTGACATGTACAGATGTGGGCCCAGCTGAACTTTCATTTCACAAGGTTTCTATGTATGACAAATTATTCTTACTCTTTGAAATATTTTTTTCAGAAAAAAAAATGTGGGAAACACTTTGAACTTATACCATACAGCACTGGCCTGAGGGCCACCCTGTGCTCACCCCTGTTTGCAATGAGTTGGCTCTTCCTTCTGCATTGTCCAGGCATCACACAGTACCTTGAGTTCACACTTGGGGTACAATGTGGCCTAATGCCTGGACATCTCTCCACCCACATGCAATAACACAGAGAATGCACTATTATGGCATGCTGAATTCTCTATCTCCTCTGTCTATAGCTGAGGTAATGCCTAGAACACAGAGGACATGTGGCTAATATCTGCCGAATGAAGAAACAGCCTAGCATGGGTGGGAAGAAGTGATAGGGAAAATTGGCCTCATGTCATGAGTGCTTATTCCTTTACCCCACCCCCAACCTGGGCCAAAGGCCTTCTTGTAGGAATATATCCTCTATTAATATGGACTTGCTTGTTCTGCTTGGCATCACATATTAAATGCAGGCAATTAAAAGTGACTGTGTGCTGGAGTTAGGGAGGTAAGCCAGCACTTAAAAGCACAGGCTGTTCCTTTCGAAGCAAGAGTTCAGCAAAGAGTTCCCAGCACCCACACTGAGTGGTTCAAGGCCAACCTGCAAATCCATAACCAAAGTATCTGAAACCATCCTCTGGACTCAGCAGGCATCTGCACTCACATGTACACATCTACACATGGCCACACACACAAACACACAGTTAAAGTAATTCTTTAAAAAATAAGCTTGAAAGATGTCTCACCTGTTGGGAGCTCTGGCTGCTCTTCCAGAAGACCCTGGTTAGATTCTCAGCACCCACATGGCAGCTCACAAATGTCTGCAACTCCAAGATCTGGC
Organism: Mus minutoides; assembly: GCA_902729485.2. Classification (NCBI taxonomy): domain Eukaryota; kingdom Metazoa; phylum Chordata; class Mammalia; order Rodentia; family Muridae; genus Mus; species Mus minutoides. The sequence continues at coordinate 1,639,958 of LR749747.1, read as the reverse complement.
AGCCTCATGCAGACATACATGTAGGCAAAACACCAATACACATAAAATAAAAATAAATAATTAAAAAATAAATAAACTCTTCCATTTGTCAGAAAATAGCAATGTGTCTCCCTCTTTTGTTAATACTTAGGCCATAGATGTCCATAATAGGAGTGTGTTTCAATCTGACTCCCAAGAAGTTGGCCTGAGACAGATACTCACACACAACTTTGCTGTTGGCTTGCCTTTAAAGGACAACTCCTGGTTCTCAATCATGATACATCATTCTCCATCATAACCCCTCCCAAATTAATATTCCACACAGCCTTAACATCCAAGGCCTCAATTGCAATAGAAATGTATATGGTGATCAAGAAGTTAACAGCATGACTTAGCAGAGGAAAGCTAGATCTTGCATTTCATTTGAGAACTTGGTACCCAAGCCAAGATCACAAAGCCTAAGGATGAGATGCTAAATATTAAAGCTGAGGGTGCTGCCTGTGGAAGAACACTTGTGAAGCATGCACAAAGCCCTGATTTTGCTATCCAGAACTATAGAAATAACATATATAATGTAAGATCAGTTATGTAGACTAACTTTAGAAGCAAAACTTCCAGAAAGGGGGTTTTATTTGCATTAAGGCACATGGCATTGGACAACTCTCTGCCCATGCAAACGTGTCTTTCTGTGTATCTTTTCTTACAACAGCCTACAGATTTTTTTTATCTGATGTCTTAGTCAGGGTTTCCATTTCTGTGAAGAGGAGATACCATGACCAAGGCAACTCTTACAAGGACAACATTTACTTGGGGCTGGCTTACAGGTTCAGGGGTTCAGTCCATTATCGTCATGGTGGCAAATATGGCAGTATCTAGGCAGGCATGGTACTGGAGGAACTGAGAGCTCTACATCTTGTTCCAGAGGCAAACAGGAGAATACTGACTCTTCCACACTGGGCAGAGCTTCAAAGCCCACTCTCATAATAACTCACTTCCTCCAACAAGGCCACACCTCCTAATAGTGCCACTTCCCATGGGCCAAACATATTGAAACCACCATACCTGACAAACTCCCAGTGCCTGCCCCTCCCCCACCCCAGCTAAAACTCTCACGCCTCTTTTCAACGTTCTTTACGCCATCACCACCCCCAGCTCGCTTACTCACTCTAAAATAGCACATTGCTGTGCTTGTTGGCTTCTCTGCCCAAGTAACTTCCATGTATCAGGAGTATCTGTCGTTATGTTTGTAGCACTGGAGGAAAGTTCCCGCCCCCCCCAACAAGTGCCCTGTAAATATTTGCAGAGGGAATGAAAGACATTAAGAACGGATGGAAGGAGAAAGAAAACATTTGGCTTAACAGTACCTGAGTTGGGGAGAAAGGACCATACCAGAGTTTGTCGTTTTGCTCTAGGCTATGGTATTTAGCATCAGATGCTATTAATCTGGCCTCTGGGGTCTTCAAGCTTCATGTTTTAGGCCTTACCTGGTCAAGCCTAGTTCTCCTCCTTTCTAAGGGGGATATGGCCATCCCTAACTTCAGCTCCAGCAAGCATCCTGGGGTAAAACACGAAGAGGGCTCCTAAAGAGGCTTTGGTGGTCACCACTGTCTAGTAAGTGACCCCAAGTAAGTGATCTGAAAAGAGAGAGGAGAAGCCCTCGGACCACACGGGATGGAGCTTGGCCAGCATGGCTCTGAAGACTGCCTTTCTGTGGAACCCTGCCTGCCCACTTTGCAGGTTTTCTGAAGGCCAGCCTCTAGCTAAGTAAACACTGGGCATGGGGCTCGGGCACAAAGCCGTTCTCTGTGGAATGGCCCTGCTTTCTAGCCAGGCCACAGTACCACCTGGGCCCATGCGGGTTGGGCATGAGAGTCACCGGCGTGGCTGTTTTGTACCGCTGGCCCTCCTGAGGTTGTTATCATTTTCCATTTTTAGAAATGGCTGAGGTACCAGCCCTCCTTGCCAAGTGCCCCACCCCCTCTCTACATCAGAGAGCAGATGAGAGGGAGTTCACCTCCACTTGACATCTCCCCTCCTGCTGTGGCTGGTACTTGGGATGCTGTCAAAGGAAATGAGAGGAAAAAACCAACAACAACAAAACCAAAGACCTTGTTCACTCTGGCTGGAGCGTGGCCTCATTTGTACACGCTCGGATTGCAGCCTTGAGGACGTGCGATTTGGGGGTTTGTGATTTGAGCTGAAAGGCCAAATCGTTTTGTTTTGTTTTGTTTTGTTTTGTTTTGTTTTGTTTTAACTGCAGTGAAGAGGCCCAGAAATGTTAATGCATGAGAAAAGAAATTAAACTATAGAAAATCTGGAGAAATTAAAATAGCTGTAATTTTTGTTTTTGACTCCTATATGGGTGGAATTTCTTGAAAGTCTATTAGCCTCCGTTTCTACAGACAAAAAACAGCATGGACATTTTTATTTGATCTTAGAGTAATATTATTTACCGTCTTACCTAGAAAATAACTACAAATCTCCTAACTGAATGTACTTTGATGCACTTTAAATTTTTCCTAAATGGCTATGCGCATCAAATTCTGCTCTGCAGAAATATGAAAGAATAGATACTTTAGTTTTACCAAAATTTGAGAGACCAGAAACTATGGGCAATTTGAGAAATTTTCCTAATGATCCCACACTCCACTGTGAAATCACTTTATATTAGAAATTCGTGTTGTTTGTCATGGTAGAAAACAACAAAGAAAATAGACCCAGAAACCCATTGACATATGTGAAGACAGCAATCAATGCTTCTACTTTCTCAGATCCCTATGGAGAAAATTGCAAAACCATCAACAGGTCCAAAGTCTGGACCTTCCCAGGAATATTCTAGATGTAAAGGAGACAACGGGGCCAACTTCCTCTAAAGCCGAGCAGAGTATACACCAAACTAGAGCTACAAATGACAAGAGCCAAGGGCCGAATCCAACTCACCACTAGGGGGCAGCAACTCTATGTTCCCACCACCCCACAGGGGCTCATCCATCCTCCAGCAGTTGTGTAAGCCTGGAGAGCTGGATGCTGATCTAGCTTATTTCTAGATATCTCTAAGGTCATGGAGAAAGCGCTGTATGGTGAAGGCACAGACCTCTGCTCTACCACCAGATCGTCTTTTGTTTCTACGTCCAGCTTCTAAAGAACTCTCTTGACAACAGAGTCAGGAGCCCAGGTACTTCTAACTTAAAGCTTAAAATTCCTACGGAAATACATGAGGATGTGTATGAGAAACGCTACATCAAATCCTAATTAGGAACTGGTAAGACTGATCTTGTCATTGGGCAGCAATGGCCCCACCACATATAAACTATAGATTCTAATATCCTGCCTCTAATATCTTAGGTTGAGTGAGTGAAACCCAAGAAATCAGTAGTTATGAGAAAGTATCAAGATGATTCTAGTAGCAGTCAGTATGTTGGGAGTACTATTCTGAATGGTTTTATAAAACATGTTTTAAAAGTAAAAGATGTAAAAAGACTTTAAATCTTTTTAAAGTGTTAGATATTAGAAGAATTTAATAAAGACCCCCCCCCACACACACACACACAAGAAAAAGAAACAGTATCACTCTGTTTACAAGAGCCAAAAGAATACCATATCTATAAAGTGACTTCAGTGAGACACGGAGGTAATTTGAGATCAGGGACAAAATGCAAAGATAAACAATGTGATTATAAAATTTTAAAACAAAACAAAGAGATCAAACCTTGGGCTCTGAAGAGATATTCTGTCTCACTACAGCTGATAGAAACCCACAGAGATGGCATGTTTTATAATCCCTAAAAGCCCTGAGGTTATAGAAAACACACGGCAAGGTCCTGAGAGATAGATATGTACAAGTAGGCACAGCTATGACCCAGGAATTTCTCGGGGCTTCCTGCAATGACCCAGGAAGTTCTTGGGGCTTCACTGTGCATGGGGTGGAACACACAGCACCAGGTCTGTTTGCAGCAGAGGTAGGATCCCCAACACTTACAAAACCAACCACCCCCCCAAAAAAAAAACTTGTTATGTTTCTAAAAGACACCTTCAAAACAGCAAGCACCATGATGAAGAATCCATCAACAGGACCAAAGTCTGGACCTTCCCAGGAATATTCTAGATGTAAAGGAGACAAAGGGGCCAACTTCCTCTAAAGCCGAGCAGAGTATACACCAAACTAGAGCTACAAATGACAGGAGCCAAGGGCCAACCAAAAATACAGACTGGAATCAAACTGGAAGTTTCCACTACACAGACCCAGTGGCTTGTCACAGAACAATCAGTTGTGGCTGAAGATGAGTCCAGAACCAAAAGTCACAATAGTCACAAGATAATTTTAAAAATGGGGGGAGGGTGGGCATAACTGTGCTCAGCCAACAAAAGCAACAAAAAGCAAAATTAGCTTATTATGCAAAAGAGGTAGCTTAAAAATATATAAGTGACTAAGGAAACTTGGAATATTTTTACAATATAATAAAAAGAGAGAGAGAACTTAGAAAATACTAATTCCCAGGCTCACTTGTAGAATTTCCCACAATCCTATTGAGTTATAATTGAAAAAAATAAAAATTATATATGCAATGTGACACTTGAAATTAAGTCAAGGCTGCTTGATCTCCATCACTTTGCATATGTATCTATGAAAAACTGTAGACTATATAAATGGGACATCTGTATCACACCCTCTTCCCCAAGGCTCAGGGAACTTTGTAGAAGAAGGGAGAAGATTCAAGGGTCTGGGAGAACTGGATGAAACAATGTCTTTTAGATATGAGATGGCTGTTACAAACACAAACTTACAGGAACTGTGAATACCTACACAAAATCAAGCTACTCAACACTGCAGCATGGGGAGGGGGAGTCTCATGGGTTCCTGCTCCTAGATGAGGACCTATTGGCAGTTTGTAGCTGCTAAGGGGGGAAGAGTCAATTTTCTTTAGGGGTGTGACGTGACCCCTGGTAGATTGACCATGTTCCAGGAGATGGCCACACTCATGTATAGGCAGCACTTATTAGATTCAACAGGTTGTTTTTAATTAATTAATTAGTTAATTAATTAAATGAAGTTGAGGGACATGAAGCAAAGGTGAGGGAATCTGGGAGGAGTAAGAGAAAGAATGAATGTGAATATGATCAAAATATATAATATGTACACATGAAATTCTCAAAAATAATAAAAGTATTATTATAAAAACATTTTACTCTTATTAATGTTCAAATATACATGATGTGTTATTAACTGTAGTCACCATGCTATAAAAACAAACTCCAGAATATATTCATCCTAATTAATTATCCATTCATAATTAAAACTTTGTGTTTAAATTTAATATCCCCCAACACTCTATCCGTAGCCTTTGGCAATCACTATTCTGCTCTCTGCTTCTGTATGCTCAGCCATTCAGGACTGCACATAAGAGCTTGCTTGGGCTCCGTGGCTCAGTCTCTCTATGCCTGGCTTGTTTCACTTAGCATGATTTCCTCCCTCCAGATTCACTTCTACTTTTCAAAACACAAGAGGGGAAATATTTGCAAATTGAATTCAACAATGTGTGCATGAGCCTTTGTGTGTGTGTGTGTGTGTGTGTGTGTGTGTGTGTGTGTGTG
>LR749747.1:1617687-1634287 GCA_902729485.2 Mus minutoides | reverse complement strand
TAAAACTGTTTAGTGCCATTGCTGGATGTAAGGCATAGGTTAGCGTCAGAATCATTCCTATGAAAATTGAAAACCCTAATAAAATTAAAAATCATTCTTAAAAGTAACATAAATTACAAGATATTTACAATTTACTTAAACCTCTAAAAAAGAAAATTCAAGAAGAAATTTATTTTACTTTATTTTTACTTTATACTTAAGGACATAAGATAAATTCCAAATACAGAGCCTCTCTGGTTTAAAAAAGGCAATAACTTCAAGATTCATATATGAATAAATGTTTCTAATAAAATCATAAGAGGCTTTCCACGGCAGCTGATGAGCTGATGTTAAAATTCATAAGGAAGAGGAAAGTGCTGATATTAAACAAGACAATGTTAAAGAATATGAATGGCCACACTGCCCCAGTGCCCAGCCAGAAGGGTGATGGAGCCTAAGGGGCTAAACCTGACACCCACAAAGATAAAGTGACCTACAGGACAGAGCCACCCACAGGCAGGCTTCTCTAGGACATGTCTACTAATTTGGGGTGGCATTAAAAAAAAAACACTAGGGAAGAGTGGATTAAGTTTAGTAATGTCGCAAATTACCACCCAAACTTTAAAACTAAAGGGATGAGTAAAATCCCTATCTCACAATACACACACACACACATACCCATATGCGCATGTTCGTGCATGTGCAAATTCTATATGGACTGCAAGTTTAATTATAAAAAGCAAAATGTTAAAACCTTCTGAACAAAAAAATATAGGCCAATATTCTAATCTTACAGAAAGGGAATATCTTCTCAAACAAAGGATTAAACGTATGAAGGACAAAAGAAAAAATAGAATGAAATGCCATTTTCTGCCCAAAATAATAATAAAAATATGACTACACATAAATGAAAAGATATGCTCTTTTCCTTTAAAAATCAGGATTTATTGCCAATTTGTGCAATAGGAAAATATAAATCAGAAACTTAGAAATCACTAACAAGAAAGGCTAAGGCGGTAGTAAAAGGGCAGAGGCTAGACCCTAGAATCCATGGAGATGGAAGCAGGAGAGGCTGAAGGCTGTATGGAAAGAGGGGCAGCATCTCTGGCCATTGCGCATGTGAGATCACAGGTTCACTTATAACTGTTATGTTTGTATATATCAGAAAAGCCAATAAGGCCAAGTGCTAGTGAAGATGCCGTACTTAAAGACAGAAACAAAAGCACTTTCTTTTCCAGGCCCTGAGAACATTTACAAAAATATGATTATATAAGTAGGCCTTGAAGAAAACCTCAAAACATTCCAAAAAGGAAAAGTCTGTTAAGGCCTCTGACCGCAGCAGAGGAAAACCAGAGGTTTATGTCTCAGATGTAGACCAATAAAATGGCCGCATGGAACTGTGTCGTGAATCTGCACAATAAAATGTACAAACTTTCATGGAAAAAAATAAAAGAGGACAGAGCAGAGAACGTTAGCTTACATTTTTGTTGTTGTTGTTGTTGTTGTTGTTGTTGTTGTTGTTAAAAATAATAACGATTTGAGTAAGAAAGCAAACTGCAAACTCAGCATGTTAATGCTATCATGACAAAAATAACAGAGCTTTCAAACATACCTAACAATGTGACTGAGAAGATAGTTCACTTGGTAAAGTGCTTGCCTTGCCAGCAGCAGGACCTGGATTCTTATCCCCCAAACCCATATTAAAAAACTGTGTGTGCCAGCCTGTACTTGTAATCCCAGCACTAAAGAGATAGAACCCTGTAGGTCCTTAGGTTTGGAGAGTTCCACCCCATAAGACCTTTCCTCAAACCACAATATGAAGAGCCCTGAGGAACCATCAATACTCAAGTTGGCTTCTGAACTCCATACTCAGGCATGCACACATGTGCACATGCAACACACACACACGCACACACACACACACATGACCTAAAAGTGTTAAAACTTCAAGTACCTATGTTATACCCTTGGTCTTTTATTTCTGTATAAACCTAAGAACACAGTACAAGAACAAGTGGTTCATACAAGTATGTAGATGCATGAACACAAGCTCATATTAAACATGCAATTATACATATGTACATATATAATCTGTTTGTATACATGTAAGAATACATGTGTGAGTATGTAGCACATGATCTCTACTTGTACAGAAGGAAAGACACATAAATTAATGCAATATTACCAGTGTCCACAGTGCTATTTCTTAGTAGTAATGCCACAGTATCCTGCAACTTGCTTTATGCTGTGCATTCCCTTGATTTTTTAAAACAAGTATGTTTGAATTTATAATTAGAAGACAAGGATAAATTTACTAACGACGAAAAGCCTTTGGATCTGCTTTGAAAAACATACTATATCTCTAAAATGTAGTTGTCACCTTGTTTTGTGATTTGAGACTGTCTTTATTGTTTCAGATACAGAATTGCAAAATGGAATTTTCTAACGCTTCTTCATCTCAAAGTCTGTCTATGGTCTCTTAACTTTTATTTATAATTACATTTGTTATTTTTAATTAACATATGTTCACAGCACATTCTGACCACACTCCCATCTCCCTCTCCATCCCATTCTCAGACCCTCTTCTCTCATCAAACACCCAACACTTTATGTTTTGTTTTGTGTCTAACTGTGTTTAGCCAGAGCATCAGTGTAGTGATGGATGCGAAGCTATCTGGTGAAGCCTAGTAGGCTCAGGAGCAGGAACACAACCAACGATAGTGATTTCCCAGCCCCAGAACCTATCATTAGTCAATAGTTCAGAGGAGAAGGACAGGATCTATAGCCTCTTTCCCTTCCTTCACTGATTGCCTATGAGGCCAACCTTGTGTGGTCCCAGGGCTGATAGCCACAGCTGCTGTGGGTTAATGGCTGGCTTTTACTAAGCCTAGAGGACAGCATTTCTAAGCCCTGCACACAGTTTTGAGATACACCTATTATGTAGTGGGTCAATGAAGCAATTTGATTCTCATTTCTATGGTACACGTTCTGATCTTCTTCAGTAACACCTACCTATACATGAGAAGTTTCCTCCCCTGTCACAATCTTCTTTCTGGTAAAGTTCATCTCTTCTGCACATTTTTCAGTTTCATGCCATTTTCCCTAATCCAATCTGTCCCCTCTCAAGCCCCTGTGTTCTTGTCCAGACCTTCTCTTCCTGGGATTATCCTGTTTTTCAAATCATCTCTTCTGTGAAGGCTTCCTTGTGGCTTGGTGAGTAGAAGGTCCTCCAGATCCTCCCACTAGAAACCCGACCACTGAAATGCTCTTGGCTGTTGCAGTCATCCCCATATATCTGCTTTCTCCATTTCTCATACTAGAGATATCATACATGGATTTTAGCCATTCTCATTACCTTGTCCATAAATCTCTCACAATACCCTTGTTCATTTTCTTGTTGCTTTGTGGGCTGGTTAGATTTATCCATCAATATGACACAAACTGGAATCACTTGTGAAGACAGTCTTCATGAGGGATTATCTAGATCAGGTTGGCCTATGGGCATATATATTCAGGAGAGTGTCTTTCTGGTTCATTGATGTAGAAAGACCCAGCCCACTGTGGGAAGCACCATTCCCTAGGCTTCCTTAGGGAATGGCGCTTAGTCCTCTGAATAAGAGACGAGAAAGAGCAAGCAAGCAAGCAAGCAAGTATGCCTGCAAACATTCATTTCTCTCTACTCCTGACCTGACATGCTGTGACTAGGTGCTTGAGTTCTTCCCTTGACTTCCCCACTGTGATGATGCACTGTAACCTGAAACTGTAAGAAAAGTAAACTTGTTCCTCCTCTATGTTGCTTTTTGTCAGTGTATTTCTTTTTAATCACAGCAACAGAAATGAAACTAGAACACATTGTTTATCATACTGATCTGAGGCAGTTCATTATGTATTCTGATTTTATTATATACAAAATGCTTCAGTGTCTGGAACCTACTTTGTCTACTTTGGTTTTATGTCCCATGTTACCTTAAAGCTCTCATTTCATTTGCTCAACTTATCAATCTTTTATGTTTTATTTCTAAAAATGTCTGCTGTTGCTGCTACATCTAACATGTATTCTAAAACTTCCTCTTCTATTTTTCTCATCTTATGCTTAGGTCACATTTATACAGAGTAATTTCTGATAAATGTTTTTTTTTGTAAACAATGATACAAAGTTTCAGCTCCTTGGGAAATCTGGAATAGATCCAAGACAATGGTTTGGCTCTGCTTCTGTGTTTGCCAGCCACTTATAGGTAGGTCCTGCTTTGTTACAAATAATCCCTAAATCTTAGTTGTTAACAACAACAACAACAACAACAACAACATGTCATTTACTTTAAGTATTAGCTACAACTTAACTTGGTTCTGAAAACTAGACCCACACTGTGAGGAAAGTGTAAGCAGATAATATATCTACTACATTTCTTCTAAAAAAAAAAACCACACATGATAGAGAGAGCATGTTCAGTGGTATAAAAGGTATAAAACTATCTTCTAAAGATAGTTTCAAAATAGAGGTCAGTACCACTAGGAGTCTTCGGGACATACTCATACATTTTTAAAGTACAAAGCATCTGTTGGCAACTCCAGGCTAGCCCACCAGCTGCTGCTCTTTTAAGCACTCACTTTTGGTACAAGGTACTAGAAGGCCTCTTCACTGGGTGCCATGAGCCATTCCAAACTCCAGTGTGTTCAAGGCTCAACCACCACATGCCAACACCCTAATTCCTCTTCTAGCCATACTAGAATTGGCCACAGAACTACAGGTTGAGTAAAGAGAATTATCAGGAATGGGGAATAGAGAGGAGAGAAGAAACAACACAAGTCTTGTTGGCAACGGGAAAGCTACTTAGCATCCAAATTGTGAACAATTCTGCCATAGTTTGGCTTGATCCTCATACAATTAAAAAAAAAAAAAAAAAAAAAAAAAGCTGGTCTTGGCTTGACCTGCATCTATTCATTACCTCCACCTGGCCAGGCTGCACCCCATCTTTACTGTGCATAGCGACAGAAAATATGGATAGACGTGTCTGAGCAGTTGCTTGTAAACACCCCCATGTTGGTTTCTCAAGACCTAACCCAAACAGCAACACCTCCCACAAAGCACTGCTGTTGGCTGCTTGTGATCACACCCTGACCTCGATCATTGTAATGGAATCTTAGCTCACCTTGGAATGCACGGGACGTGCAGAGAGAGAGAGAGAGAGAGAGAGAGAGAGAGAGGGAGCCACACTGCATGCTCATCCAACTATATGCCTCAGCCTCAGCAGACAGGCAGAGGGGTTAGGAGTGGCACCAGAACCCTGTAAATAACTATACTTCCCTCTGTACTGACCAACTCAAGAGAATTCAGCCAAACAACACTTCTGAAATACGTAAACCATCATGAACCTACAACAAAAAGGTGCTTGGACCCAAATCATCAGCCTTGACTGGAAAGTTGTTAAAATATTCTCAGGTTCTACCAATTCTTACCACATCAACAAACCTGAGAGTATGAATCTGAACTTTAATAGGCTCTCTGGGAAAACTGATGGCAACTGAAGTTTGAGGGCCACTATACCAAAAAGGTAATCCATCCCAGGATTCTTCCCAGTATTAACTCTACTTTGGGAGTCATTTGTATTACAGAGGAAAACCAGTTTAATTGCAGTCCGCCATCAATTGGCAGTGGCACTTCAGCTAGGGGATGCAACTCTGAGCCCTTTCCCTTTCTGTGTGCTGTTTGAGGTGGTTTGATCTTGTAAGGGTCTTGAGTTTAGAGTCACAGCTGCTACAAGTTCATTTGTGCAACTGCCCTGCTGTGTCTGGAAAACACCGTTCAATGGTGCTCATCCACCACCTCTGGCTCCTACCATCTTCCCACAACATCTCAATGACCCCTGAGCCTTAAGAGGAAGAACTGTCATATAGGTGTCCCCTTTCTAACTGAGCACCTCGAGTCTCTGATTCTCTGTTCATTGGCCCTTTTGTCTCTGTATGAGTCAGTATCTACTGCAAAAAGAAGCTTCCCCTAGTGGATGCAGAAGATGCCCTCTTCTGAGAACATAACAGCAAGGACACAGGAACAGTTTATAGTCAATGGTCTTACCCTCCTGTGACCCTGAAACTACGGTAACACCATCAGGCCTGGAATCATAGAATCACTTCTACCACAGCAGCAGGAGTACTGTGGGAGTTACCAACAACTGTTAAATTGGATTTAAGGCCTACTTCACAAGACAGAACGTGTACCTGCTTCCATTAATTGAGCCAAAAACCGGTGGCTGCTGAAGTCATACAAGAGTTCCTAATTCTATGATGCTCCTAAATAGATAGAGAAAAAATATATATATATTTTTAAATCTTCTGTGTGGTTCCAATGCTCATCTAAGATTGAAAGGGGGGCTAGAGAGGCACTTGCCACACAAGACAGATGACTTGAGTTTGGATTCCCATAACCCACATACAAGTCAGATGCAGTTTTGCTCATGTCTGCAATCCTAATGAACTCCTCCCAAGCAATGGGAGGTGGAGATAGGAGAATTACTGCAAACTCTCAGTCCAACTGGCCTGGCGTAGGAAGCAGAGAACAAAAAGATACCTGTCCAAAACAAGGTGGGAAGTGAAGAATGACACCTGAGATTGTCCTCTGACCTCCACACATGTGCTATAGAATGCATTTTGCTCACACACACACACACACACACACACACACACGCATACACAGAGACAGAGAGAGATAGAGAGAGATAGAGACAGAGACAGACAGACACGAACATGGACACAGACAGAGAGATAGAGAGAGCTATATAGAGAAAGATAGAGATAGAGACAGAGACAGAGATTAAAAAATCACTGAGACTTAGGAAACAAGTATCTCAAGGCTTCTTTTGTTTTATTATTTTGGGGGGTGGGTTGTTTGATTGGTTGGTTGTTTTGTTTGTTTGTTTGTTTTAATTTCACTTCATCTACCTTCTTGGATCCAGAGTGTTGGCAAAAGAATTGATTTGTTGCTTAAAAATCAAAACAGAAGACTAACATACAAAGGAGTAACAGTAGGGTGGCAGCATGCACACCAGAGTCAGTGACCATCTGTCCTGTCTCTCTGCGGTGCAGTCTCTTCCTTCACACACACTGTCTCTGGCTGCCAAGGAGTTTTGCTGTCTTCCTACTGGCTAGGTAGACATGTGAACGTGTCCTCGAGTTTGCTTGGTGGCTCGAGGCCTAGATACTGATTGGTGCCTCTCACACGTCAGGAGGCTGGATAAAAGGAAGCAATGTGTTCTCTCCACTCTTGGAGAAGAATCCTGTAGTAATTTTGCCCCACTTTGGACCTAGAAAACAAGCTGCCAGGCAAGAGGGGCAGAGGCTTGAGCTGGGGCAGAACATGAGGAAACAGAAATGTGTTTACCATGAGGCCTTGGCAGAGTGTACATGACCAATCTAACCCCTTCCTGGCAGGCAGAGTATTCAGCCTGCCTACCCCCTGGCCCAAAATCCCAAGCAAACTTATTTAAGGGCAGTTCTCTGCAGCACCAGCAGGGCCTGGGCTAGATCAGCCCTGATGGGGCTCCCTCCCAGCTCCTCCCCAACTTTCCTTACGGGTTAAGTTGTAGGCCCCTAAGCTCCAGTGGTTCTGGTTAATGTCCTGATTCAGCCATGCGGACTGGGCTTTTATCAGATGATGTTCCAGAATATTCTTCTGGAGAATGCCCACTAGAGGGCTAATTTTGGTCAAAACTGTGACCTTTCACAGAACTGCTTACATAGAACTTAGAACAACATTGGAGACTATGTTTCCCAATGCAAAACAAACCAAATTAAGTCCTCCTTGCATAGTTTTCATTAGCCAGCCAAGACTCTCAAGAACTCAAAGCCATGCTGACACCTGTAAACAGTAAGAGAGGAAGAGCCTGCAGGGCAGAAGGGTAGGCATAGAGAGAACAGAGGGCAAGGTCCCGGGCATCAAAAGGCAAAAGCCACAGCAGCAGCATTTCCTGAACCACCTTCCTGTTGCTAAGTTACCTCTGTGCTGGTCCGATCAATGGCCCTTCACCATCCAAGTGATGGGTATTTGCTATCCAAATTCCTCTCAAAATTTCTTCATCATGTTTATGTTTAGACTGAGTCTTTATCCAGTGGTCATCAGGAAAGCATATTGAGTAGAAGGGCCATGGCTTTCCTTCCTTAACCTATTTGGGAATTCCATGGAAAGTCTTTCTCTTGACTGTGGTGTCCTCAAAGACATAGTCCTGTGTTCCCAACTGCCGGGCCAGGCCCATGGCTATTCAAAAGAAAGCAATGTTAAAAGGAGAGGGGCAGATGACAGTAAGTCAGCCTCCCCCCCGCTCCATGAGCTCTGTAACAAAAAGGCTGAGACTGACAGTTCCAAGGCAATTGTCAAACCCCAAGACCCCAAAATAAAACAACATTGACGTCTGTAACAATTTCCTACACCAAGAACGCACGAGTGCACAGGCACCACACAATTAAAAAATAACGTGGCGCGGGATGTGCAAATGTGTTCAAACGGTTCCTTGTTTACTAGACCCTCTTGTTTAGGAAGGAGCAAAAACTCTTCCATGACAAACCCTTGCCTCCTGGCCAGAAGCATTCACGCAGGAAACACTCCCTCCTACCTCCTGAGAGCACCAGCATCCAGGCCTTGGCAGCCCGGGCAGGGCCTCCCTGCCCACTTGGAATGAACTATAGGAAAGGACACCATGGCCTACTTTCAGGGAAATCTACTGCCAATTCCAAAATAAAGAGGGGGGAACACATGATGGGGGGAGAGCTTTGACTCTGGAAATTATGACTTGGTGACACCCCCCTCTCCTTCCTTCTAATCTATGAAGCTGTAGACACGACCTTAATTATAGCTGGGCAGGTGGGGCCAGGCCAAGAACAGGGCTTCAGCTGGAATTTGTGGCAATGGAATTACTGGCTTCAGAGCATCCAGATTCCTTGTGCTGCAAGGCTCTGGGTCCCTACTGTAGGCCTAGCTAGGAAAATCCTCCCAGAAAGGATTTTTGAATGCTAAATGAGAAGCAGGAGTCCATGCCTTGAGCAGACCTCCCCCCCCTGACCAAAACTAAGTAAATAATCAAAGATTAGAGACTCTGGGGAGAAGGTGATTGGTTCCATGTAGCCACAAGGATATCTGCAGCACAGCCACCTTATCGGGGCCCTCATGAGCACAGATCCACTCGTATGTCTTCCTGAGTCAAGTGTCACAAAGGAGGGAGCTATGATATCATTGTTAAACAATCCTCAATGCCAGGCATGGCAATCACCTCCTTAAGCATCTTTTCAATGAATTCAAGTAATAGTCATGAAATACATGACTCTCATCACCCCCTCCCCTCTATGTTAAAGATCAAGAGACTAAGAGTGGATAAGATTGAGTGATTTCTTCAAGGCCACGTCTCTGCTAAGATGGACATATGTATCCCTGTAATTTCTTTGATAATCTCATCTCTCTATGTTCAATCTTTGAAAATCAGACCTCTGCTTAAAGTCCACAATGGTTCCTTTCACCCACAGGATGGAGTTCCAGGTGAGACTGCACATCTGGAAGGGCTAGGGCAAAGCAGGGGTGACCACTGGGGCCCGGTGATGTGGAATAAGGCATCCACATAGGTATCTTGTAATATGATGTATGAGTGACATGTGTCTATGTAGGAGCCCAGAAAAGGCAGTCTAGTGTCTGACACTAGGCTGTTATCTGTTAAACATGACTGGAACAATAAAGGATGAAGGAAGGATGGAGGGAGGGGGACAAAGAGAGGAAAGAAGGGAAAAAGGAAGGAAGAAGGGAAGGAGAAAAAGAGAGGAAGGTTACAGAATATATAAGAAATCCTTCCAATCTGGGAGGTTTATTTTCTAGCATGTTCCCACTACATAAAACCAACCATATATTATCTTCTGAATTAAATGTATAAAATGTCAAGAATGACGAGGCAGAGACAGTGGGCTTCTCTTCCTACACACACACACACATACACACACACATACACAAATACTATTTAAAATAATAGTTTATGTTAAGTTTTGCTTTTGAAAAAAATGTCCCAATTCCCTTCATTAATGGGCTTAGGACTGACTACAAAACATTTAATTCACCACATATTGAATATTTCCCCCCCAAAACTGTCTCCTACCTACTTCTGATGAAGCCCTGGCTTATGTAACCTATGGCTTCAAAAAGACAAGAGCCAGGCGTACTGCGCACAGATGCTTCCTGTACATAGCAGCTTTTCCCAGCGGTCTTTGAGAGAAGATTTTTGTCAACTTGACACAAGCTAGGGTCAAATGGGAAGAGGAGACATCAAATGAAAAAACTTCCCTCAGATTGCCTCTAGGAGAATCTGTGGGAATAATTTTTATTTGTTTTTTAATGATTAATGTGGGAGAGCTCAGCCCACTGTGGGCAGTAACATCCCTAGGCAATTGGTCTTAGGAAGCATTTTTTTTAAAAAAGCCTGAAAGCAAACCAGGGAGCAGCTTTTGTCCTCTGCTTCAGTTCCTGCCTCCAGGTTCCTGCCCTGATTTCTCTGCTTCAGTTCCTGCCTCCCGGTTCCTGCCCTGATTTCACCTTGTGGTTGACTGTAAATAAACCCTTTCCTCTCCAAGTTGCCTTTGACCATGGTGCTTAGCACAACAACAGAAAGCAGTCTAGCCCAGAGGTCCTACTTTCTGTTACTGAAAGAAAGTAAAATCAAAGACAGGTGAGTATCTTGACTAAAGCCCTGGAGTAAATCACCAAACAAGGATTAGAAACCATCAATCAAATCTAGCACCTAATGCTGTCACCAAGTGGCAAGGGTCCAAGGGAGTTAATTGTTGGTGATTAGTGATAAATATCCATCTACCATATTGAAACCATGTATGAGAACAGGTGATTAGAGCTACATATGAACTTCTGAACTCAGAATCCTTTTCTATAATTCTATGTGGAGAGGGGGATTCAAAACAGGGTTTCTCTGTGTAGCCCTGGCTGTCCTGGAACTTACTCTGTAGACCAGGCTGGCCTCAGACTCAGAGATTGGCTTGCCTCTGTCTCCTGAGTGATGGGATTAAAGGTGTGGTGTGCACCACCATGGCCTGCCTAAATGGCACTTTCTATAGATAGTATCTCGCAGAGCAGTGAGAGAAAAACAAAACAAAACAAACAAACAAACAAACAAACACACAGAAATTCTCAAGAAGAGCCATAACCCTTCTGCACTGTAAGTTCCAATTAGAGACCCAGACAGTATCAAGCACATAAACACGTGGAACAGTGTCAGATAGGACCTTGCATTTGGATGTAAAACGAAACATCATAACCGAGAGTAGCCAGGTCATTTTTAAGATAAGGAAGCTGGTGATAGCTTTGGGCTGTTTTTGGTTTGTGGTTTGGTTTGGTTTGGTTTGGTTTGGTTTGGTTTGGTTTGGTTTGGTTTGGATTGGTTTGGTTTGGTTTGGTTTGGTTTGGTTTGGTTTGGTTTGGTGGTTTGGTTTGGTTTGGTTTGGTTTGGTTTGGTTTGGTATGGTTTCCAGCGCTGCAGAGTGAATCCAAAGGCCCCAAACAAGGCAAATTCTCTATCTCTGAATCCTCCTCAAGGACTGGCTTTTCCCAAGAAGGTAGAATTAAGCCAAGATCTGAAGAAAGTAAGGTATCTGGAGGACCAAACCAAGGGATGTCTGGTGTGTTTCTGGGCAGGGGAGAGGGTAAGTGGCAGATATGAGGATACACTTAGCCTGCTTGAAGGTCAGCAATAGATGGTAGTGAGAAAACTTACAAGAAACAGAAAGACAGGTATGTGTGTAGTAGAGACATTAAAAGCAACCTCTAGATTTTGGGAAAGAATGTGACTTGTGATTTTTCAAGTATGCTAGGAAACCATTAAACCAGTAACCTTGCCCTTATCACTAAAGCCCAGTGTGGTGGTACCCAATGAGCTAGGGACAATTAGTGCTTAGCTGAGGACTGTCACCTCCGCATTATAAACACTATTTTAATGAGGCCTAAAAATTCGTGGAGAACTTTCTATTTTGTCTCAAATCAGCATTTGGAATCGTAGCCCCTTATATCTGAGGAATTAC
This sequence comes from Mus minutoides, assembly GCA_902729485.2. Taxonomy (NCBI): domain Eukaryota; kingdom Metazoa; phylum Chordata; class Mammalia; order Rodentia; family Muridae; genus Mus; species Mus minutoides. Next base: position 1,622,257 of record LR749747.1, on the reverse strand, counting down.
TTGGCTGTGTGTCTGTCTTATGTGTTAAAAGCAGGGGAAGCTTTAGCTAAAACTTCACCCTTTTTAAAAAAAAATTTTTATTGGATATTTTGCTTACTTATATTTCAGATGTTATCCCCTTTCCCGATTCCCCCTCCCAGAAACCCCCTATCCATCCCCACTCCTCCCGCTTCTATGAGGGTGTGCCCCCACCCACCAACTCCCACCTTCCTGCCCTCACATTCCCCTACACTGCGGCAACAAACCTTCACTGGACCAAGGGCCTCTTCTCCCATTGATGCCCGACAAGACCATCCTCTGCTACATATACTATATGACTGGAGCCATGGGTCCCTCCATGTGTACTCCCTGATTGGTGGTTTAGACCCTAGGAGCTCTGGTTGGCTGATATTGTTGTTCTTCCTATGGGGTTGCAAACCCCTTCAGCTCTTTCAGTCCTTTCTCTAACACCTCCATTGGGGACCTTGTGATCAGTTCAATGGTTGGCTGTGAGCATCTGCCTCTGTATGTCAGGCTCTGGTACAGCCTCTCAGGAGACGGCTGTATCAGGCTCCTGTCAGCATGTACTTCTTGGCATCCACAATAGTGTCTGTGTTTGGTGACTGTATATGGGATGAATTCCCAGGTGGGGCAGTCTCTGGATGGCCTTTCCTTCAGTCTCTGCTCCTTACATTTTTCTCACAGTAGATTCTGTCTGCCGTGCCTGCCCATCAAACTCTGTGCTTCCGATTGTCACCTAGGGTGTTGCTCTCCCTCTTTCATAGTTCTGCAGCTCATGGTTCCTCTGTCATCCTCTAAAGAAGGAGTGAAGGTGTACTAAGGCAGAACCAAGGCTCCAGTGCCTCTGGAGACCTTTATTGACAGCAACCCATTGGCAATGGACTGTCTGAAAATAGCGAAGACCTGCCAGGGTTGATTGATGGTTTGTATATGCTCGGCCCAGGGAGTGGCACTATTAGAAGGTGTGGCCTTGTTGGAGTAGGTGTGTCACTGTGGGTGTGGGCTTTAAGTCCTTCATCCCAGCTGCCTGGAAGCCAGTATTCTGCTAGTAGCTTTCAGATGAAGACATAGAACTCTCATCTCTGCCTGCACCATGCCTGCCTAGATGTTACCATGCCCCTGTCTTGATGATTAGGGACTGAACCTCTGACCTGTAAGCCAGCCCCAATTAAATGTTTCCTCTTAAGAGTTGCCTTAGTCATGGTGTCTGTTCACAGCAGTAAAACTCTAACTAAAACAGTTGGACAGAGAGAAAATACACTATTGGTGTTCACTCTGATCATTAATACCACTCACCTTCCAACCCATATTGATCCAGCTCACCCCAAAGCTGTAAGCAACCCTTCTTCAAGTCTCCAACTGACCTCCAAGACCCAAACCACAAACTCACTTCCTTCTGTTAGGACATGATAGTATCAGAAAAGCTGGAGAGTGACCTGACAGAGGGTCTGGGTGTACACCCATTGAGTCCCCAGGGCCATCATTTTTCTTCTGTGTATTCTCAAGAGACTCTTGTTTTGAAACAACAAGCTCACACTTTATAGAGCAGGAAAGCCAATTTTCAAGACTGTTAAGATGTGGGGTGACAGCTGTTGCCTTTTTAAGTCCCCTCACTTTTCCTCCAGTTATTCATTTGGGGGTCACTAACAGTATTCAAAGACCTTATCCCAAAGTCCCCAAAGTGAAGTTCCTTCTTCTTGCTCTTCCTGGTCCAAAACATAGCACCCCTACCTGATAGTTAAGTATCTTCTCTCCCTCCCCCCTCCTCTCTCTCTCTCTCTCTCTCTCTCTCTCTCTCTCTCTCTCTCTCTCCACAATCCTGATGCAACCCCCTTCCACTTTCATGCTGTGTTTAGGGTCCCCATCACCTCTTCTGACTCACTCTTCTCAAGTCTAACTTTTTGTCTCTCTCTGGATACCTCTCTTCCACTGGAGTTCATCACACAATTCCCTAGCTGGTCACCTACCCAGCTTTGTCACAGAAAATATTCACAGAGGCAGAATCGCCCTCTGGATGAGTCTTCAGCCCCCACCACCACACTGTCTGAAGCCCACCTTAAAACCCCAGCTTTTTTCTCTCAGGTGTTTGAAATTCACTTTCCCTGTTCTCGAGCTGTGTCTAGTCTTTAACTTCTCACTCTGTCACCTCTCCCAAAGTTCCCCGTCACCTCCACTCAATCACCCTATGCCTTTGTGTTGGTGAGAATCCAACAGAGCAAACCAGTGACCCGGATCACCCCTCCGTCCTCTGAAAGATGACATTTTCTGATGGGAAAGCCATGGAATTGGCAGGCACTCTGCTTTTAAGTCAAAGAGACTTTCTGCAGATGTCTGGATGGCTCCCGTCACCGAAGTTGCTTGCTGGGACAGATTTTGATGCGTCTTCCATTTGGTACACTTGGTCCTTCAGTGCACAGCACGCACATGGTGCAAGTACATCAGGGTCATCACTCTGTGCTAAACCATGGACAGATCCAGGTCACAGCAATGACCTGAAACAAAACAAGTTAACTGGGAAAGCACAGGGAAATGAGGCACAGCAGAACTTCGTTTCCATTTGTTTCTATTTCCTCAACGTGCTCAGCCTAACGTGAGTCTTCTTTGCTTCCACAGGAGATGGCTCCTAAGTGCAGTCAGCTTATTCATCTGTGAAATGGGAATGATAATGTCTGCTCCACCCACTCTGGAGGAAATCTGTTTTGCGCAAATGAAATACAGTACTGAGTAAGCTTGGTGGGAGAGCAGAACAGTGCTGGCAAGTGTGGCGAAGAACTTTGTATAAACAATCCCAAGAGGTTGTACTGGCTCCCGAAAAACTGTACATTTAGCGAACTTAGGATAGGAAAACTGAAATTCTTTACAGCAGATAAGGTTAAGAATGCAAGAGTATTAGGGCTAAGGCAATGGCTCCATGGGTAAGAGTGGGTGATGGTTCAGTGGATGAGAGTAGATAATAGCTCAATGGGTTAAGAAGTGCTTGTTGCACTTTTTAACTAGAGGACCTGAGTTCAAATCCCTGGCACCTGCAAAAAGTAGCATCGTCATCATCATGTGCACACCTGTAACCCCAGTGCTAGTGACGGACACAGGTAGATTCTCAGAGCTCACTAGCCAGCCAGTCGGATTGAAATGGCGAGTGCCAGGTACAGTGAGAAACCCTGTCACAAGGAAATAAGGCAGAGGGTGTAGAGGACACATACACTCTGTACACACACAGGTTTATGCATATGCCAGTACATGTGTGGCAAGGAAATAAGGCAGAGGATGATAGAGGACACAGAACATGTTCTGTACACACACAGGCTTATGCATATGCACATACATGTTCACACATATCACACACATATACACAACATAAGACTATTATTAAGCCTTTGGTAGTTTGAATAAGAATAACTCCCACAGGCTCGCATATTTGAATGTTTGGTACTCACTTGGTAGACTGTTTAAGAAGGATTAGGAGGTGTGGCCTTGTTGAAGGGGTTTGTCACTGGGGCTGGACTTTGAGGTTTCAGAAGCTCAGGATAAGTCCACTATTGTGTCCCCTCCCTTCTTCCTTCCCTCCTTCCCTCCCTCCTCCCTCCTCCCTCCCTCCTGCATACTTGTGGATCAGACATAATCCCTCAGCTATTGCTCCACTCCTATGCCTACCTGCCTGCCACCATATTCCCTGCTCTGGTGCTCATGGACTAAGCCTCTGAAACTATTAGCAAGCCCCCAATTAAATGCGTGCTTTTATAAGTTCCTTGGATGTGGTGTCTCTTCACAGCAATAAAAAAAAAAAAAAAAGAAAATACCTAAGATAAAGTTCTTACATATTTTTTAAATGGCCCAAATGAAACACTCAAGGCAACATAGGAAGTAAACAATAAATTATGCTTTATGTAACTTAAGAAATATCTGCCAGGCATTGAACAATTAATATGCTATTTTCTTTGGTGTTAAAAATGACTCAGAAATGATTATCCTTAACACAGAGGACCATAGGAAGAGACCCAAGCTAAAACTGCTGCAAGCACAACTCATTTAATGCACCTAGAAGCCAGTCCATCACTGTAATCCTTTATAGAAGAAACCACACTGAGCGTAAAGAAGTTGAGTGATGTCACGGAGGATAAACAAGGAGCAAAGAATACATGACCAGAAATGAAAGGGAGAAAGGTGGGAAGCTGCCTGAAAAGATGTCACTAGGGCCCCTGCCTCTCATTTGCATAGCAACTCCTGCCTCACACAAGCTGCTTTCATTTCAACTTAAGCTGAGGTTCATGACCACAGAAAGCTAAGTGGCTATCAGGACACTTTAAAGAGTTGCACAAATGCTACCTGATCCTCATCTTTCCTTGCTTTCCAAGAGCTGGGATTTAACTAGCCTAGAGCAGACTTCTGGGGATGAGGCTGGGCACGGGGGACATCTCAAAGGAAAATAATCTGGGGATTTAGGTGTGAGGTACTTCATTTGGAAAAACTAATAAAAGAGTTCTGTAGTTGTAGAATATATTGAATCCCAGTCTGGAGTTTCTACTCTATCTTTGATCATCTAGTAGTTCCTGGGTAAAAAAAAAAAAAAAAA
>LR749747.1:1514986-1612846 GCA_902729485.2 Mus minutoides | reverse complement strand
GAATCTGAGCTGATTAGCATTCCTGCTTTCCCACTTTCATGCCCTTGGGGCTGTCTCACCAGCAACCCCAAAACAAGGGCCAGCTTTACCCTGCTGCCCAGGCAAGGTGCAGGGCCTGTTCTCCCAAGTGTTGCAGGCAGTGAGGGGTTTGGCCACTTCTCCCACTCTCATGACCCCAGAGCCAACTCTACTTCCTGCCATAGACAGCGAGAGACAAGGTAGGGAAGGAGGGTGTTTTTTCCTCTCATGTGTGCCACTGCCCAACAGACAAGAGGCAGGGCCAACTCTCTCACACTCTTGCCCTCAGGGCTGCACACTCTCAACACCCACATCCAGGCCCAGCACTACTGTGCTGCACATACAGAGCCTGCTCTTCCAGGTGCTGCAGCAAATGTGGGGTAGGGCCAGCTCTCTCATTCTGATGACCTCAGGGCCAGCTGTCCTGCCTGTCCTAGGTGGCAAGGTGTGTGTGTGGGGGGGAGGTCATCCCTCTTTCACCCATGTCACCACACAAGAGAAGTGGTAGGGTCAGCTCTCCCATGTTCATGCCCTCTCCCTTAGGGCCACCTATGTACTCTGCCATCAGGGTCAGTTCTACTGTGCTGCCCAGGTGAGGTGCAGGACCCACTGCATCAGGCTAGGGGCGGAGTCAGCTCTTGTGCTCTCAGGACCACAAGGCCAGCTCTCCCATGATGCCCAGGTGAAGGGTGGGGCCAGGTCTGCACAGCCCTCAGACATCCACATGTCCAGAGAGGCAACCCTGACCAGGGATGACTATGACCTTTGGCCTTTGGTGGCAACAGATTCCTGCTAGTGCAGGACAATGGACCCAGACATGGTCCCTGGTGGCAGCACAGGCTAGAACCCCACCATGGTCCCTGGTGGCAGCACAGGCTAGAACTCCACCATGGTCCCTGGTGGCATCACCAGCTACTCACATCCATCTGTTCCCCTCAAGTCTTTAGTTCTGCTTCTCTTTATTGTGCTCACATCTTCCTGTTTCTATCTCTTCTGTTTCTCCACTACTTACTTGTTTCTCTTAGTGGTTCCTGGAGTCTCTGAATGTCTGGCGTTGTCTCCAGAGTGTTTACAGGAGTGCTATGCCTTGCTCGTACCTTATGGCACTGAGCGGGGGTCATCTCAGGCATGGTCTTCCCCCTCTCTTCCTAGACTTGGGTATTGTCTGATGGTAGTTGTCTCAGGCTAGCTCCCTGTCCAGACATCCTGGTGCTGGACTGGTGGTCATCTCAGACTCACTTTTTTCAGGGAATGTTAGGCTACTAATCATTCAGATGTACATAAGTCAGAATACTGAGCATAGACATAGCCTCTGTCCTCTCTGCCACCTACTGATTCACATGTGACACAGCAGCCACACTTGTAAGGCTTCTAGGGGTAAGGTATGCAACTTTCTTAAAGAGAAGAAGATAACCTCTCTGACATAGTCCTGCCCAAGAAATAAAATCAGCTCTAAACATCAATGTTCAACAAGACCCTAGAACAGACAATTAGAAGAGGGAGACACGTTCAACTCATCAGTAGAGTACAGAGAGGTTCTCATGGTGCTTGGCTCAGTGAGGAGAACAGTGAGGACTACCAGCATGTTTTTATTCATAGACAGGAGACTGGAATGAGAAAAGGCCATCAGGTGAGAAAAAGCTTAGCCCTGTCAAGACTCATAAGGAACGTGACCATGGGTGGAACAAAGATGAGAGCAAGTCAGGACAAAAGCGAAACATAGATGCATTGAACACTGGAGTACAGAAGGAATACTAACTTCTATTTTATTATTCACTTTACATCCCACTCACTGCCCCCTCCTGGTCACCACCTCCCACAATTCCTCCCCCACACCCCCTCCCCTTCTCCTCTGAGAGGGTAGAGACCACCCCCTGGTATACCCCTACCCTGGCACATCAAATCTCTGTGAGGCTAGACGCATCCTCTCCCACTAAGGCCAGACAAGGCAGCCCAGCTAGAAGAACATATCCCACACACAGGCAACAGCTTTTGGAAGAGTCACCACTCCAGTTGTTTGAGACCCACATGAAGACCGAGCTATTCGTTTGCTACATGTGTGCAGGGAGGCCTAGGTCCAGACCACGTATGCTCTTTGGTTGGTGGTTCAGTCTTTGAGAGCCCCAAGGGTCCAGGTTAGTTGACTCTGTTGGTCTTCCTGTAGAGTTCATATCTCCTCTGGAGTCCTCAATCCTTCTCCCAACTCTTCCATAAGAATCCCCAAGCTCCATCCACTGTTTGGCTGTGGGTCTCTGCATCATCTGAATCAGCTACTGGGTTGAGCCTCTCATAGAACAGCCATGTTAGACTCCATCTGTAGGCATAACAGACTATCATTAATAGTGTTGGGGATTGGTGCTTGCCCATGGGATGGTTCTCTAGTTGAACCTGTTGTTGCTTGGTCTCTGCCCTCAGTCTTGCCCTCAGTCTCTGCATCAGGATGCTGACTTTTAATCAAGTATAACAAGAAACTATGGAAAGGTTTTTAGTAAACTCACAATACAATTTGGTTAAAGAATTTAGGGATATCTTTCAGAGGAGACTATAATGCAATAATTACCATGAAATCTTTGAAAATCTGTATGGAAGACTGGATGAGTGTATTCAACAAAACCCACTGAGTCTAAAGTCATAGCAAAACAGATTCAAGGTTTCCCTTGTAATGATCAGAGATGGCACGTAATGTATTGAATGCCTCTGATTCAAAGAATCACACCTCCACTAGGAGTATGTGTCCATCAGCTAGCTACAGCCGTGCAGCAGACTCCCTCTAGACTTAGCATCTGAGCATTACAACCAAGTTCTTTTGAATCAAAGGACTATCTCAGTGATTCGACTCATCTGGACTTGGATGGATTGTTAATGACTGGGTACGTGGCACGTATCTGACTGTAGAATTGCTAAAATGTCATTTTTGATGTTGCTGTGACCACCTGAAAGAGCAACTGAAATAAAAGAATCATTTTGTTTAGGCCATGGCCTCAATGCTCCAATCTACAGTAGATGGGCTCCATGTTTCTGGGATTGCCAGAAACATTACATTATGATAGAAGGCAGTGTTGAGAAGGTTGTTTATCCCACGGTAGGCAGGAAACACAGAGGGTGGCAGGGGAGAGATGAAAAAGGAGGAAGAGAAAGAGGAAGAAGAGGAAGGGGAAGAAGAAGATGAAGGAGGAGAAAGAGGAAGAAGAGGAGGAGGGAGGAGATGAAGAAGGAGGAGGGAAGCAAGAACAATGTCTAACTTTCAAAAGCCCCCATTGACCTATTTCCTCCACTTAAGCATGTGTCTCCACAAATAGTTCAGCCAAGTAGAGACCAGGCATTTAACACACTGACCCATGAAGCATTTACATTCCAGTCTCAATGGATGGCTAGTCCAAACTTCCCTTGGTTTCAGCAATTCAGCTATTTTCTGTGTGGTCATATATCCTTCAGCAGATATCATGGCTTTTCATGGACATTACAGAAAAGCAGGGGAGAAAGTAAAAATTCACAAATCTTTCCCACACTTTCCTTAAGTCTATTAACACCGTTATTGGCCAAAGAAAGTCACATGGCCAAACCTAGAGACAGTGGAAGGGGCTATAGAGTGTGAAGGGCACAGATCCAGAGAGGCCATTAACTGGGGCTATCAATACACTCAACTTACCACATGTACATTAGAGAAGTAGAAGGTTCACTTATGAGAGAGGTGTGTCATGATGATTAATTTTGATTGTCAACTTAATGGGATTTAGAATCACCTAGGAGACAAACCTCTGGCATGTTCCTAACAGGTTTAACAGAAGTTAGAAGAGCCACTCTGAATGTGGGGCACCATTCAGTGGACTGAGTTCCAGACTGAATTAAAAGGAGAAAACACTCACCACTCTACTTCCTTATTAGAGTTACAACAGAATCAGCTGCCCCACACTCTTACCAGTACAAGTTAGGGTTATCACCGCCATTACTTCCAGGCTGTGATGGATGGTTCCCAGAAGACTACGAGGCAAAACAAACCCTTTCTTCTTTGCACTTTTTTGGTTGGGTGTTTTGCTATAGCAACAAGACGAGTATCAAAAATGAGCATATAGTATATATTACAATAAATGGTTTTATAAGGCCTGTTACAACCTACAGTTTGAGTAATGAGAACACATAGAGCACTGAGCATGAGATGCTGAGTATAGAGAAAGGGGCACAGAGAGCCTGTGCCCATCACTGCACTCTTGCTTTTCCAAGGCATGTACGTTTCTTTCCAGAGAATTGAAGAAAAGTCTATCCCCAGGATTGGGCCCACTTGCTTCCTGAAGGGAGCAACAACCCAGTAACTCCTCTTCTTTCCCTAGGAGTTACTCCTTCCATTTCCCTGACAGCTTCAGTCTAAGGCAACATCATAGGGCTCGGGGATGGCTTCCTTATGCTTGGTTCCAACCCCACCTCCTTACTCAAGCCATGGGATCATCTTATAGCAAAGATATTAACAGTAGAGGAAAGGCTGCGTAAGGAAACGATGCTGCTCCAGACTGAAGCTTATTTCTAAATAAAGATATTAACTCATAAAGACGAGGGTGAGGATTGGGGCCTAACTGGAACTGACTTATGGAAACCAAGAGAATTAAACACATGCACATGTATTCACGCATTCACATAAAGTATGTAGAATTCAGATTGTAAAATAGCAGAAATATTGAAAATATAAAACCAGCTACAACTATAACTGCAAATAAAGATAACATCTTGCTAGCAAATGTGAGCTATAAAAATTCCACGTTTTGTGGGCTAATGAAGGACAAGATAGATTTCCAGAGCTGCACACAGAAATATGGATATCCACACAATTTCCATACACATGAAACCCAAATAAACATCCACCTTCTCATTCACTCATATAATACAACACACACACACACACACACACACACTCACAGACTCACACCAACACTTGTACATACACACACACATACTCACAAACTCACACACTCACACCAACACTTGTACATACATATACACTAGCACAGCCATCAGTATGTTTATACAAACATACTCATAAAAATCCAAAGCTGTAGATCCAGTTGGTGTCTTCTGCTTACTGGCTTCTTATGATACTGGGAACTGAACCTAGGACCTAATGCATGCTAGGCAAATGCTCTAGGACTGAGCTACATTCTCTAGTCCAATCTAGATATTATCATGGTGATATCAATGGATGCATATTTACAGATATATGCAACAAAGCATGATTGAAAACATTAGCACAAGCTTTTATACACATACACTGGCATAAACATGCAGTCACATGAATATACACATAGCCAAAATGAGAGCACATGTTATTTATTAACAAGTGATCAGATAACCACAAAGAAACAGAACACATACATTGTAGCACTTCCATATATACAAACACATGTCCACATGCACAGGTATCCATTCACATAGGCACTCTATGTAGCTGTAGGTGATCTGCTAGGCACCTGCCTCTCTGACTAGCTCACTGTCTACCCCTCTCACAGTCTCCTCTTCTGTCAACTCTATTCATAGTCCAGGAAATCCTTAATTCTCTCTGTTCACCCCCCTTGAAATTCTCTTCCCCATGCTCTTCCCATGGTGGGCTCTCTCAAAGCCTTCAGGGACTAAGGTTGAAAGCCTCCTGTACTGGCTAGTTTTGTGTCAACTTGACACAGCTGGGGTTATCACAGAGAAAGGAGCTTCTTTTGGGAAAGTACCTCCATGAGATCTAGCTGTGGGGTATTTTCTCAATTAGTGATCAAGGGGGAAAGGGCCTTTGTGGGTGGGACCATGTCTGGGCAGGCAGTCTTGGGTTCTATAAAAGAGCAGGCTGAGCAAGCCAGAGCAAGAAAACCAGTAAAGAACATCCCTCCATGGCTTCTGCATCAGCTCCTGCTTTCTGACCTGCTTGAGTTCCAGTCCTGATTTCCGTTGGTGATGAACAGCTGTATGGAAGTGTAAGCTGAATAAACCCTTTCCTCCCCAACTTGCTTCTTAGTCATGATGTTTGTCCAGGAATAGAAACCCTGACTAAGACACCTCCTTCTCAGTGCTGCCATTTCAACTGTGTTAAATACAAGCCAGTCACTTACCATCTGCATCATATATCTTGGGTTGTAATGGCCTTACTTCCACTGTGAGAAAACATGCTGCCATGGAATACAGCTTATTATCTCTTCTTCCTCCCATATCTGCATCACTATTTTATGTCCTGAGTCTAACAGTTGTCTATCAAACAGTGGTACTCAATAACTACATGTTGCGTGCACAAATGTCCACAGTGAATGTCTGAGAAATGGTACAAAATCACAGCAGTGTTATTCTCCTTCGGAACTAATATTTTGGGTTATGTATATATGTGTTCTTACCTCACAGTCACTGACAACGGGTCTGCTGTGCAAGCAAATTGATCTACTGTCTTGGGTTCTTCAATGGAAGTGGAAAGAAAAAGCCTTAGGAACAGAGATGCATACATTGGCATATGGAAGTCAGTAAGCATCAAAAGGTCAAGGGGGAGGCAAGGCATTAACTATATCTGCTGTCAACCTCCAAGAAGGATTATGCTAACTGCTAAGGACCAACAGAGCACAGGGTATGAGAAAGGACACCATCTTGGTGACTTGGTAGTACAAATTTTTACTTGGCAATAATATTGCTAAAGGAAAGTGAACCTGGAAATATTGGGAAGTCAGTGACAATGCCAGCATCTAAGCCAAGTGGATGAAGCCTCCATACCCAGTCTTTAGATAGTGTGAGCCCAAGATGAACCAATCTCGGGAGAGAGGAGAGCTGCTAAAGATGTGACATCAACTCTTGGAAAGTCCCAGGACCTTTGGAATAGAAGGCTCAACAGTTTGCATGATGAGCAGTCTTGTGGTTGGGGGAGGGCTGTATTCAGAAAACAACTAAGCCTTTGAAATACATGTGCAGAGCAAGAGGCGTTTGGGGATGGAAAATGTGACGGACTGAGCCAGTCTTCTGCAGACACAGGCTGCATGTGAAACAAATGACGAGAGCAGACAGCTGGATTCTTCCTGGTTGTTCCCCATCCTCTCACCACTTCCTCTGCCTCTGACCCTCATGCTCATGTCAAGTAGAGAGTCACAATTTAAAAATAGGAATGGAATAGCTGTCACCAAAGGCATAGACTAGGTCCTCTTCAGAGACAGCCTGTATTTACAAGCTGAATAATTGAAAATGCCAAACATCCTGGGATGCTTTGGTGGGTGGTATCCACTTTAGAAGGTTCTTCTGCCCATTTTGGCTCACCATGTATAAGAACACCACACTAACCCACACTATAAACTCACAGCTCATAAAAACTTACATCTCAAGCTCATTGACTCCAGTTACTGGGTAGAGTAAGTGCTTTGAGTCATGAAGTTTGAACATTGTAGCTAACTGTCTCAGACCTATGGTCCAGTTTCTACCACCAGCATACCTGTTGCTACCCCAGCAAACACTCAGGACCAGAGTTTAGAGTCAGCAGATCTCAAAGCATTCTAGCACCAGGAGGACCTAGAAACCTGCAGAAATAAAAGATGTAAGGGGCCACCCTAAGCCTGGCAAAGCTGAAGAAACAATAGGCTCTAGAGTAACAAGAAGCCCCTCTCCCAGCTTTCCACTTCTTTATCCCTCTCTCACTCCCCAAACACTGCTTCCATTGTAGGAGAATGGGTGGTCAGGACATGTCATATCTCCAAAGTCATTACATTCCGAATATTATACATGAATCATATGGCCTTAGCTACAATGGAAAAGAAAACTTGATGAGTCTGGGGATAAGATTGCCACCTTCCCGATACACTGGTGACAGTTCTCTGGTTTACACATATCAGGAAAAGACCTGAGCTTTGTGAAGTGAAGGTAATTAGTCACTTTCCCACAACTGTGTAAGTTCTTAGCTTAGTGGTTGGTGTTTTTATTTTTAGATAAACAATTAATAGCAATAACGGGCATATAAAATATGTACATAATGAGCAATAAATTTTCATAGACCCAAATAATTACTAGCCTGGTCAGTCAGTAACTGACACAACTTGGCACTTTCTCCCAAGGTCTCTGTGACTACTGACAACTTTTTTGTGTATTTTGCCATCCATTAGATTTACCTGATATAAACCTTATCTGGGAGATCTTGGGCTACCTTTAAGTCAGTACTATGATGCATATAGCAAATACCTCATCCTCACCAAGACTTGCTACATAAGATTGTGGCTCCAATTTGCACCTTAACCATGAATAATAACATTAATCATATTTTCTCATTTTTGTTGATTGTTTGAATATCCTCTATAAAGAACCTGTTCAAATTTTATGTCCATTTTCTATTGAGCTACCTATGATTTTATTGATTTATAGGAGTGCTTTCTATATATTGTAGACATAAATGTTCTCTTGTTCCATCCATTTTCCTGCAAAAAAATTTTTTTCATTCTTTACAGCTGGATAAAACTGTATTCTATATATTCTATATATTCTTTTTTCTGTATTCCTCATCCATCAAGTACCTAGACTGACTATTCAACTTGGATATTGTGTAAAATATAGTAACAAACACAGGTGTATAGGTATCTGTGTTGTCGAGTGACTTGGAATGAGCAGGTGTGGTGGATCTGAATCACGTCATTGTTACAGTTTTAGTTTCTTGAGAAATGTCCATACTGATTGAATCCCACGGTGGTTTGCTAATTTACATTCCCACCAGCAAGGAGAGAGTGATATTTTTCCTTCCAGATGTGTGCAGATCTTTGTTGTTTGTAGTTTTCTTGATAATAACCATTGTGACTCAGGTAAGATGGGATATGATTCATCTCTGTGGACTTCCCTCTTAGAACTGTCCTTGCTGCCAGCCACAGACCCTAGAAAGTGATGTCTTCACTTCACTCAACTGCAAGGAGGTTTCAATTTCCCATTAGATTTCTTCAATGACTTACTAACCATTCAAAATCATATTGTCCAGTCTCCAGCTGTTTGTATTGTTGAGTCCTACTCCTTTTAACACAACTGTAGCCATTTTGTACTCAGTCTTTTTCCTCTCATAAGGTGAATTAAGTTCAGGTTCTCGGACTCCACTTCCCAGAAGTAATTATCCATAGCTGGCACTGAAAAACTTTCCTAAAAGGTTATAACACTATGATTGTATTACTTATGCTCTGTTATCTCAATGCTCTGAAATTTCTCTGTTCACCACCCATCTGCACATCCCTCTTACTCCACTCAGGACCAATTTGTAGATTGCCATCTGTAAGCAGGTGAGGACTTGTGAAAGATAAGGCTAGAGCAGTGGAAAAGGAAGGCAGGCTGAGAGTTTTATAGATGGGACAGAGAGAGGCAGGGAGACAGCGAAGAGACAGGGACGAGAGAAAATGGAGGAAGAAGACAAACTGAATCCACGTGGCTTGAAATATGAGTATCGTAGAAGAACAATAGAATAATGTAGGAGCTGGTGAGATGGCTCAGCAGGTGGGAGCACCCGACTGCTCTTCCGAAGGTGATAAGTTCAGGTCCCAGCAACCACATGGTGGCTCACAACCATCCGATCTGGCTCCCTCTTCTGGAGTGTCTGAAGACAGCTACAGTGTCCTTATGTATAATAAATAAAACAAAAAATAAAATTAAAAAAAAAGAATAATGTAGGGTACATTTGCCCCATCTAGGAATGCAGCTTGTGTTTGCATCAACTGAGTTTTGGGATCTTTGTGTTGGCATTTTGTGGGTAGAGAATTTACTGATACAAATCTGAATGATAAATTACAAGCCTCTAGAGTTTTGATTTTACTGGGTTAGGGGGGATTTGTGACAGCTACCCACAGTGGGGCAGATGGCTGGGAAGATACAAGTAGTTTGGAGGCAGAGGGACTTCAGAGAAACAGGGAGGGAGACAGTGTTACTGGAGCGTAGCCAGTATTAGTGTGGATTGTTGTTTTAATTATTACACGCAACAGTAATTAGCTTAAAGGTTATCTGATAATACTTTGTCTAGTTAGCTAAAATTAGTACTGCCTTCTGAACTTCTGGACTTGATTTTTCCTATAAAAAGCCTTCTCTTAGAACAGACTGGTACCACAGTTAGACTCATGAGTCCTTTTTTTTTTTTTTCTGGTCCTAGTCAATCAATCTTGGGGTGTGCATTCAATAAACTATCTTTGTTTAACTGAGATTGTGTTCTTATGGTTTGTGTGGGGATTCCTGAGCCCCAACGTGTATGTCTTCTCTTGTTTCTCTTGCTACTGATTTGTCTTTTTCCCCCCATTATGATCTAAAAAGAACAAGAAGTAAACTTTTTGTAATTCTTAAGGTTTGCGTTATGAGGTATAATGTGGGCTATGTTTGAGAAAGTCCGTGGGCTGCTAAAAAAGGTGGCCATCCATAGCTGTTGGGTGGAGCATTCTGAGGAGATTGGCTAAGACAATTTGATCTGTGCTTCCGTTTAACTATGAAGATCCTTTGCTAATGTTCTGTCTTTATCTATCTGTTGGTGAAGGTGAGACATTAAAATCCCCCTCTGTTATTCCATGTGGACCTTTGTATCTCTTTTTGTCAGTAGGGTTGTTTGGGGAAGTTGAGTGCATTAAGTGCATATGTATCATGTTTTCATGGTGAACTTCTCGTCCGTCGTGTCTTCTTTATCATATCTCTTGCATAATTTTGACCTGAAGTCTATTTGTTACCTCCTAGTACAGCTACTCCACCCTGCCTCAGGTTCTAGTCAATCAGTACAACGTTTTCCATCCTGTCACTTTGAGTATTTATGTCTTTGCCAGTAGGAAGTGTTTCCTAAAGACAACGAACAGCTAGGTAGTGTTTTTAATCCAATCAAAGAGCTAGGTAGTGTTTTTAATCCAATCAAAGAGCTAGGTAGTGTTTTTAATCCAATCAGATTTCACCTTCTGATGAGAGAATTAAAACCATTTATATTTAGGGTTATCAGAGAGAGGTATTTAACTACTCCTATAATGGGGGTTCCCTGATTGATTTAAATGCTGCTCTTTGCTTTCTTCTTTATTCATCTTAGGAGAGTTTAGTGCATGGACATCACAAATTGGACTTGATGGCTATTTAAAAGAAAAAGGATGCAAAATTATATAGATTTGAGGCTGTGTGGTTCTAGGGGAAGTTTGAGGGGGAGGTGAACATAATAAAAAACACATCATACAAAATTCTCAAAGAACTAATAATTTTTTTTTTTCTAAAAAAGAAACATCCTCAATGTAGAGAAAAGTAAAATAAACTAGGATGACTCTGGGATGCACTGTGAATTTTAAATTATTAAAGGTAAAAGTCTTATTAATTAGGTAATAGAAAAAAGGTATGGAAAGGGGAAAAGAGAAGAAAGGAATGTTAGATGAAAATGTAAAGAATAACAGTGAGGAAAAGCAATAAAACAAGCTCAAAACAGGATGAAACAATAAGGGAAAGGAACGGAACACTCACTATTTCTTCCTAAAAGGGTTGAAGAAGCTTTGGGTTTTGTTTTTGTTTTTAGATTTTTTTTTAATTGGGATACTTTATTATCTTTGACAGTTACCCACATGGATGCATATATTCATGCAATATATGCACATGGTGATCACCACAATTCCCTGTATTTCTCCCCTCCCACTTCTTCTGACCTCCTCTTTTTCAACACATCTTGGTGTGTGTGCAGGTCTGCGTAGCATTGAAATGGCACGCTGTATCCAGGAGAATGTTTTGCTATAGTACCCCTCCTCTTCCTCGGGGGCTACTCTCCAACTGCTCCTACTTCGTAGAAGAACTTCCTATACAGAAGCCTGGCCATCTGCACACCATAGTGCAGGACCAGATGGTAACTGCACCAGGAGGATGTCTGCACCAAGTGTCTCCGGGACCCTGAGAGTGTAGAACATAATCTGGTCAAGCATAGTCTGCACTTCCGGGATGAGGCAGGGGTGCTGACCGATCATGTGTGTCCTTGCCATGCAGATCTCAGGACTATTTATACTGCCTCACTGGCTCTGCCTTGCACTCACACATGGCTGGTTTCTTCCCTCTCCCCCAAAGAAAATGCAATTGATTGCATTTGCAGCATGGTCAGCACTCATGTACCCACAAGTCTGCACCCAAGTCACAGCCAGTGACTTAGGCACAAATAATTTTCCATTTGGAAATGGGGAGGCCTTTGGGACATGGGGACATTAAAATACAGAGACTTCTACTTCCCTACAAATGGCTAGGGTGGGGTTGGGGACTCCTCTTCCAGTATCTGTTTCTTATATAAGTCACTAATGTCCTGTCTAAAGCTAGGCTGTTGTAGAATGCCAAGTTGCTCCCATGATGCTCATACCGGTTTGCTTTTGCTTTTACTTAAAGCCCCACTAGAGACTCCTTCCTAGAATTTTGCCTAGCACTCTGAGTCAGGGTGTCCTGTTTCATTTATACATCTGAAGCTCAGCACCTCTGGGTCTCACCAGGTCTCTGCTGTTTACTGTTGCACGTGGATGCCATTCACAGCCCACCTCTCCCTATGGCTCTGTATGTGATGTCTTCCTTCAGGTTCATGCACATGAGGGAAGATTCTGTGTGCTGTAAGTTTACTATCACCTCTCTTCTATTACCCTTATTATATATCACTTGGAATAATTTGATTGTTCTCTTTATAGTCTTACATCTCTATAAAGAAATTGATCTATAATCTTTAATGTAATGTTTTCATTAAAAGTATTTCTACTCATATTACCTTTGATTTTCTTTTTTTTTTTTCAATTTTTTATTAGATATTTTTCTTAATTTACATTTCAAATGCTATCCCGAAAGTTCCCTCCACCCTCCCACTGCCCTGCTCCCCTGCCCACCCACTCCCACTTCTTGGCCCTGGCGTTCCCCTGTATTGGGGCATATAAAGATTGTAATACCAAGGGGCCTCTCCTCCCAGTGATGGCCGACTAGGCCATCTTCTGCTACATATGGAGCTAGAGACACAAGTTCTGGGGGTTCTGGTTAGTTCATATTGTTGTTCCTCTTATAGGGTTGCAGACCCCTTCAGCTCCTGGGGTTCTATCTCTAGCTTCTCCATTGTGGGCCCCGTGTTCCATCATATAGATGACTGTGAGTATCCACTTCTGTACAAGACAGCTATATCAGGGTCCCTTCAGTAAACACTTGCTGTCCTATGCAATAGTGTCTGAGTTTAGTGACTGATTATGGGGTGGATCCCCCGGTGGGATAGTCTCTGTATGGTCCATCCTTTCGTCTTAGCTCTAAACTTTGTCTCTGTGACTCCTTTCATAGGTATTTTGTTTCCTATTCAAAGGAGGAATGAAGTATCAACCACGCGCCGGTCTTCCTTCTTGATTTTCTTGTGTTTTGCAAATTGTATCTTGGGTATTCTAAGTTTCTGGGCTAATATCCATTTATCAGTGAGCGCATATCCAATGACTTCTTTTGTGATTGGGTAACCTCACTAAGGATTATATCCTGCAGATACATCCATTTGCCCAAGAATTTCATAAATTCATTTTTTTAATAGCAGAATAGTATTCCATTGTGTAAATGTACCACATTTTCTGTATCCATTCCTCCGTTGAGGGACATCTGGGTTCTTTCCAGCTTCTGGCTATTATAAATAAGGCTGCTATGAACATAGTGGAGCATGTGTCCTTTTAACCAGTTGGAACATCTTCTGGGTATATGCCCAGGAGAGGTATTGCTGGATCCTCCAGTAGTACTATGTCCAATTTTCTGAGATTTTCTATTTCTTTTAAGTTTGTATAATATTATGTATTCTATAACTTTTAAAATTTAGCCAATGAACAGATTTGCATAAAGTATTAAATTCCAGTTAAAATGTTTTTACTATTATCTGACTATTCAAATAGTCTCTTTTTAGGTCAATTTTGATAAATTATGTTTTTCTCAGAATTTACATAATTTTACCTATTTTAAAATAAATATATTGGCATAAATTATGGCATTCTCTCCACTATGTCCATATCATGTGTACTAATTTATCTTTACCCATCATTATATTGGAACTGAAATTTATCTAATTTCTCTTTGATGAATCTTTCTACAGATTTGCCTTATTCATTAGTTTTTCAAAGACTCAATTCTGGCTTTAAGTTCTTATTGTATATTGGTTTGTGACATTAATTCCAATCTTTTATTTTGTCTGCTGTACATTCTAGGGCTTTGCCTGGGTTTTTCAAAATCCTTGAAGTGAAGCTAGAGACCAATTATGTCTCAATTTCTTCTTTATGAAAATAAGGACGGGGGCTACTCACCTCCTTCTAACACAGATTCATCTGCATTCCCAATGTTTCTAGTATTAGTCAATCCAATCCAATTCATTCTTTTATTTGTAAGTTATTTCAAAATTACTACTTGATTTCCAATTGTTTTAGAATTTCTGATTTTATTTTTGATATCTAGTTCTGAGTTAATTCCAAGATGTCAGAGGACAGAAACTGAACAATTTTGGTCTGTTGTATTTGACAAAACTTGATTTCTGCCTCCAATCATAATCAGTTTCATGTGAGTCTATATACAATGTCAGGATGCATTGTCAATAAGTGTTTTACTAATTTTAATTAGTTTTTTAATTAAGTCAATTTTGTTTAATTATGTATATTGGGCTAATTGTTGTGGATAATAACCAGATCTTCACTGTCACTGATTTTAACTTATTGTGTGTGATATATATGCATGTGTATATGTGTATGCATATGTGTGCATTTGTGTGTGAGTGCATGCATGCACATGTGTATATGTATCCATCGTACCACAACATGAATGCAGGGGTCAGAGAACAACCTCATGTTCATCCTCCCCGTCCACCTTATTTTGCAGTTCACAGGTATATACAGCAGGATAGCTAGCACATGAACTTTCAGCAATTCTCCTGTCTCCATGTCTAACTGCATAGGAATACTGGGTTCACAGACATGTGTTCCTGTGCCCAGCTCTGTACATGTGCTATGCACTTACACTCGGGTACTCATACCTGCACAGCAAAAGCCATGACCCCAGCCTCACTCTGTCTTGTCATGTGTTATTCTCTCAGCTCAAAGATTTTACTAAAGTCACCCACTACAGATGTGAGTTTATTTATTTGATGTTTTAAATTATGCTAATTGAGTACATGTGAATTTACATTGTTACATCTTCCTGATGTAGTGACCTTCTGACATTATGAAATGTCTACCTTTAAAACTCTGCCAATGCTACTTTTCATAAAATGAACTTTTTTCTGAGGTAAGGATAATTATATAGTTATTTTCTGGATTTAATTTATATGCACCCTCATATTTGAAGGGAATATTTACAAGAAGATGTATTTTTGAATCAAAATATTTATCTTTATCTATAGAATTTATGGCATGCACATTTAATAAAACCACTGTTGTATTTGGGCTTGAACCCACCATTTTAATATTTGTCTTCAATTGCCTCTTCCCATCTACATATCTTTACCTTTTGCTTTAGGAATCTTAGGATTAACCACATATTGTTTACCATTCCACTATCCACTTGATTACTTTTTTTTTTAGCTATATGCCTTTTAAAATATATTCTGAAAGTTAAAAAAAATCAACACTTCCAAGCTATCAAGAGAATCCCTGAAGTCTTTGCTTTAGTTTTAGCTCACCTGTTTTACTGTCACGATGTCCAATGATTACGACCCTTGCTTTGGATTGTCTGGGCACATTTAGCTGTGTCTCTGCACTACTCACAGTTCCCACATTTTCATCTGGGATCATTGTCCTTTGACCTAAAGAACTTCCTCTACCGTTTTCTTTTCTTAAAGTCCATGGACACAAATTATTTTGTTTTGTTTCCTTGAGATATGTTTATTTCACCTCTACTTTTAACGAGGATTTGGAGGGCATACAATTCTAAGTTGGTTGCTGTTCTTCTTGAATACACTTCAATTATTGTCACATCATGTTCTCTTTTACATAATTTCTGTTAGAAAGATATCTCTAAGTGCTCTTCCTGTACCGTGAAAAGCAGAGTGCTGCTACCGTTAGGTGCTTTACAAAATTTTCTCTTCCAATTTGACTTTCAACAGTTTTACTGTGATGAGCCAGATGGACCTCACTTTGGTTCAACTTTTGGATTTATCATGTTATGTTTGTTTCTTTCAAATTTAGAAAATCTTGGCGACTGAGCTCCTCGAATGATGATTCTAGTATTCTGTTCCATTTTTTCTTCTCAGCTTGTAGAATTTAATTGAGCATGTACATTAATTATGTTTCAGATGACTTCTCTACATTTCCATAGTTTTGATGAGAGGATTGTGTTAGCAAGAGCAAGGCTGACACCACGACAGGCTGCAAACTGGCAGTTTGAGAGCCTAAGCCTAAGTTTCTGTTTCCTAGAACTGGAAAAGTCCAAAACAAGTCAATTCCAGGAAAAAAAACATCCCTCACAGGCAGCCAATCAGGAAGCTGTCCTGGCACCTAGCAGGAGCCAACCCCATGGGGAGCCAATCAGAAGCTGAAGAAGCTGCTCCACCACCTAGCTTGAGCCAAATATAGTTAATCAACAAAAGTCCCCCAAGTACCCCCCAGAGCCTTAACCAATTACAAAGGCACCCATACCCTTGGAGATGGAGCCAACCAATCAAGGGAAAGAAACATAAAAGTCACCCACTCCTACCTTAACATTCTTTAAATTGATCCTGCACACCTCTGTCTTCCATCCTAATGTATGATGGACCCCTGCATGCAGATTCTCTGAAGAATAAGTGCTCTTTGCAAATTGTGGATCCTTATACCATTCTTTACCTTTCCTTATTTTAGTTGATTTCCCTGGCTCTTATCTGAGTCCATTCTAGTATTTTAACATGATATAATATTTCTATTCATTTTTGATAACTTCCTATGTACAGTGTATTTTGAGCCAATTCACCTCCCAAACCCTCTTCCTAACTCTGTCCTGATTCACCTACGCTTCCTCACCACAAATCTGCTGTTTGTTTGTTTGTCTGCTTGCTTGTTTGTTTGAGTCTGTGTCTCATTATGTAGCCCTAATTGTTCTTGAACTCACCAGATAGATAGGTAGGTAGGCAGTCAGGCAGGCAGGCAGGCAGGCAGGCAGGCAAGCAGACAGACAGGCAGACAGATCAGGTGGCATTAGCTGCCCACCTCCCCACTCCCGCTCTGAGTGATGGTGGAAGCTTTAAGAGGTCATTGCGTCATGAGGATCAGACATCAAGAGGAGATTAATGAATTTCATTTGAGTCGAGATTAGTTACCTCCAAGGTAGGTGGGCCCCTGTTTTCTCCTCCCTTTTTGCTAACATCTGCTTCTTTTCTACTTTCCACCAAGAGGCCCTTGCCAGAAGCTAACAAGATATAGCCACTTGATCTTGTTTTGGTCCAGAACCATAAAGCAGAACAAACCTTTTTTGATAAATTGTGAAGTGTTGAGTGTCCTGCTATAGCTTAGAAAGTGGGATAAGACAGCACAGTTCTATCAGTTTGGTGGTGAAATTCTAATTAAGATGTAGAATATGTTTATTCGATATCTTTCTTTCTGCCTTCCTGCAATTAAGACACCTAGGTAGGTGTGTTAAAAGCATGGAGATTAAAAATTTATAAAGCACAGTTCCAAGATGCTTACAGTGCAGTGTACACAGAGCTAGGAGAGGAGAAACACTGCAACATTACAGGTTGTGAAATGGGATATAGACAGTGGGCTTTACTGAGAGAATAGTGACCAAACCGTATGTCAAATAAGTATTGGTTTCAAAAGCATGAACTAGACCTAGTGATGCAGGCTTGTAATCCCAGAGGACTGACACAGAAGTATTATAAAGCAAAGGCTGTTGTAGCAAAACTGTGGGTTAAAATTGAAAGATTTTAATAGAACTTGGTGTTCAAGTATTATGTAGCATCTACAAATCCCGAGATTTGATCTTTGTTGGGGGTGGAGGGTGGTGTTATCTATTGACGTGTGAGTGTGTGTGTGTGTGTGTGTGTGTGTGTGTGTGTGTGTGTGTGTAGGATGTAGGATGCCTGGAGCATCCTGAGATTGGCAGGAGTAGGATCACTCCCCCTTGCCCTGGGCCCTCTTGTCCCATGGCACATAGCCCTGCATCTCCACCTTTGCCTCCACGCCCCCCCCCAAAGGTATTCATGTAGCCAGGTAGCCAAGTTGAATGTCCCCTCCTCTTACAAGGGCATGAGCACTTGGAATTCCTTCTTATGCAAATGAGACACCCCTAGTGCCCTGGCCCTGTACATTCACCTCAAGAGCCTCTAACCACCCACCAAAAGTTTAAGTAGCCTTTGTTGCACCCACTCCTTGTTAAACAAGCTGTCTGCAGGAACCTGTCTACCAAAAGACTGTTCTGGAGATCTCTTCCATTCTGGGCTATCCCTGCCTCTCTTCCCTTCTCAGGATCTGCCAATCAAGATCATAGTCACAAGCTACCAGCAGGGAAGTGGAGCCTGATCCACACAGTAACCTTGAGAGCAGTAACAATTAGTATGCATGCAAGCATCTTCATGTCTCTAAGTCGGCCTCCTCACCTCCAAAATAACTATAACAATAGTATTGCACTGGATAACTCTGAGTAAAATTGAATTACTACATGGTCAGAGCCTTAAAACCATGCATCTCTCGGAGCAAACATTTAATAAATTATTGCTACCACTGTCATCAGTTCTACTGAGCCACAGGATGGCAGTTCACACAAAGTAAAAGACTTTACGATGACTGAGTACCTCATGGCCAACATTGGCTAAATACTTCACATAAATTTCATCTCAAAAATAAAAAATAAAACAAACAAACAAACAACAACAAAAACAACCTGTGGTACTATTGGCATTGTTCTTCCCCAATGCTGAAAATGAATCTCAGGATTGCTAAATTCATCATTACTTACCTGCTCACATGTACTCCATAGGCAATATTGGTACACAACAGTTTTTCAATCACTGCTACTACATGAGATATCAGGTGGGGTAGTAGCTACAAGGGCTGCTTACTGAACTCTCTTAAGACACCCAACTTAAGGACCTGGAACACCATGGATCTGAACCTCAGCTCTGAATCTGGCCTAACACTATGAACTAACAAACTACCCCTAATCCAATTCCAACCAGTGGCAAGCCATTCTTCCCCTTGAAACTAACCTGGACTCTGAGCAAAAGTCAAAGAGTTTTCTCTAATTCTACACTTATTCTAAAACCAGCCCTGGCTCAAAAGCAATGAGAACTGTGAACCAAACACAAATCGGACCATAACTACTTAAATCTCCAGGACCAGTGGTTCTCAACCTACCTAATGGTGCAAGCCTTAATACAGTTACTCATTTTGTGATGACTCCCAGCCACTACTACTTCAAAACTGTAATTTTTGTTTCTGTTAGAGACTGTAATGTGAATATCCAATATGTGACCCTCCACACACACACACAATGGGGTTGTGACCCACAGGTTGAGAACCACTGCCCAAGGAAGATGGCTCTAGACACCATCATTCTCCTGGCTCTATCTTCAGGTAATGACCATTCACAGAAATGTGTTGAGAAGTCATATATTTGTGGCTGAGTCAGTGGGGTGAGTGTTTCAATGGATTAGTGATGGCTGTCATGAAGGAAGGAAGGAAGGAAGGAAGGAAGGAAGGAAGGAAGGAAGGAAACCAGCAGAATCTCTGATATATATATCTATAGATAGATAGATAGATAGATAGATAGATAGATAGATAGATCAGATAGATATATATATATATATATATATATATATATATATATATATATATATATATATAGTATCTTCTTATCCCCACCTCTATAAACCCATGTTGCAACCCTAGCTCATATATATATCAATTTGCTTGCATTCAGATTTCAATTCTGGAATTTTCA
Organism: Mus minutoides; assembly: GCA_902729485.2. NCBI lineage: Eukaryota > Metazoa > Chordata > Mammalia > Rodentia > Muridae > Mus > Mus minutoides. Next base: position 1,592,998 of record LR749747.1, on the reverse strand, counting down.
GAAACACACCAACCCAGTCACTTCAAAGATGATTTTTTTTTTATTGCTTTTAAACTTAACTTAGTAGAACCACATGAGACTGGAGGTATTTAACCAGATTCTATCTACAGATATGTCACTTTCATATGATCCAACCTAACAATTCATGTTTCCCAGACCTAGCTTCCTGGCTTAGATGGTGCAGGAAAATTCAACAGAGGGGATGTCAGCCAGTGAGAAATTTCTTTATTGCTAACCCTCTTCTTGATGTGGTAAGAACCGTGGAGGCAAAGCCAGAAACCAAGAAAGTAACATCTGGACAGAGCGGGAGGGATCATTTATTTCTGTGGTCTTAGGATAAATTAGCAAATGGAATCTCAAGAGTTTGAATCCAAAAGACTCCTCTTCCTAGGCGCCCACACCCTGCTCCATCCCCTTCTCTCTCCAGCGTCTTGTCCCAATCCACCTCTTCAGAGTCTGATTCTAGGTCTCTAGGGACTTGAAGGAGTCATGTTACATTATCTGGAATTCCCAGAACCCTATCTGCTCTTCATTATATCTTAATTTTATATCCAGCTTTTGTCTACTTCAGGATGAACTTGCAAGAAGGAGCCCTTAATCTGAGAGAATAGATCCTCTGGAAGAAGTTCCAGCTCAGTGGAGAAAAGCCCCAAATCTGAAGCCATCATAGACTGGAAATAACCAAAGTATCCACTCATCAGGGTGTCAGTCATTAAACTGAATTTGTACCATGCAATGTTATGAAATGTTTTCCAAAATGAGTGGGAGTATCCTAGTACATTAAGAGAAATACAAAATAGCCTGCACACGTTTTAAAAATGCATCATGGTTCAATAGGTAGAGTAGTGTGAGTGTGTGTGTGTGTGTGTGTGTGTGTGTGTGTGTGTGTGTGTACATTGGCTTACATGTATAAAAAGCACTTTGAAGGGAATCACCACCAGAGAAACCATGATCATGATCATTGCAGGTACAGTCATGTGAGACAACAGTATCCAGAAAGCTTTGTTGGATTTTATACAATGAGAATACATTTATGTTCACTTCAAGCCATGGATAGTTTTTAATAATAGGCTTATCCTTTGAGCTAAAAGGTATCATGATGCAGCTCTTGAGAAGCCAACCCTGAGATAGAACTCCTGTACAGTTGTATATGAAACATTACCTCAGAAATGCCAGCAGGAAGTGGAGAAACCAGAGGGGAAGAGAAAGCAGAGGATAGCATGTGCGCCGTTAGGTGGGTTAGCACAGCGGCCCGTTAGCACACAAGCCTGCTGGTGAACCCTAGGAGCTACCATAGAGCAGAGACCTGAGTTGCCCCACCTAAGGGCTGAGAAGGAGTGAGGCTCTCTCTGGACACATTGAACTCCATGGCTGTAGGGCTGCTACGGAGGGACGTCATACCTTAGCACCTCCCACCCTCCACACAATTAGGCCACGTGTTGGACAGAGAAAGCATTTAAACAAAATAGGAAAGATGGTGTTGTGTTTTGAACGGGAAATGTCCCTCCTAGGCCCATGTATTAGACCACTTGGTCCTCATTTGGTGGTACTGTTTGGGGGAAGTTATGGAAACTTCTTCCAGAGGTGGGGCCTTGCTAGGGGAAGTAAACGACAAGGGAAAGTTTTGAGAGTTTATAACTTCACCCTCTTCCTATCATCTCTCTATTTCCTATGTGCAGATGACCAGTGACCTCTCTGCTTCCTGCTCCTTCTACTGTGCCATCCTCACCATGATGGGCTCTATCCTTCATGAACTATAAACCAAAATATTCTGTTTGTTTGTTTCCTTTAGTTGCTTTTGGTCATGGTATTATATTACAGCTACAAAAAAATCATTAACACAGGTGTCCTGTGTAAACAGGGCTGGCAAGCCTTTAAGAGAGTCAGATGTGTTTGTAACCACAAGTACAGAGCTGTCTGCACCACCCTCCAATTCAGGAGTACTCTGGCCGTCACTGGCTTTCTGGAGTGAACATAGCCTCTCAAAGAAAAAGCTCCTTCAAAGCAGCTCCTTCATTTTACACACCCAGAGGCTCTTTGTCTCATCTCTACCCAGGAAACCCAGACATCTAACTTCCCTACCTCCTTGAGAAGCTCTGGGGTCTTACCAACACACAGAAGAGGAACAAGGGGGCAGACACATAGTCATCTTCAGGCATTGGCTGATTTGGTAACAAAACAAAGACTAAGATTGGGCTTTCCCATTATTCAGCCTTACAAGTGACCCAGTAAGGACCAATGTACAATCTACAGTCTAATTGTATGATATGCAGTCTCTGTGTTGAAGAAGTACTCCTCTCACAGACTTGTGTGGTACATCCACACGCCACAAATACCCACAAAGTGCAGAGCACAGTCTTGGCCCGTAATTAATTTTAAACAGATGTCAGCTGACCCAGACACTGAAACTTAAATATGTATTTAACACTTGTTATTTTTCCAACTTTGTTGGAGTTAGAAGTTGGAGAAGGCTAGGAAAAGAAAAAAAGCCCTCATCTCATGTCAAGCAACTGTGAGTCCCCATGAGTCACCAAAGCTACAAGTATCTAGACAGGAAGTCAGTCCCTTGGGTCATTGAGAGATGGTAGCCAGGAAGGCTTCGGGAGCCTAGCCGGCGGGCAGAGGATGAGGGGAGGGAGGAGTCTCAAGGAAGGGAAGACAGTGATGAGGAAAAGGGATAGTCAGTGACCCCATAACCTTGGATAGGAGGAGAGTGCCCCCAGTGTCCTCCCACACCCAGCCAGGAGCAGGGAGTCAGCTTCTATTGACCAGCCTCACTCTGATTTAAATTTCAAACAGCCCAGGGTTTCATTCTTTCCTGGCCACCCCTGAAAACTAACCATTATGGATTTTGTGGGCCTGCAGCCCTCAGAGCACACACTCCATTTGCACGATCTTTGCATAAGGAAAAAGGCAGTCGATGCGAACTGAATTAATTGTAATTGACCATAATATGCTTACAGAAATGCCAGGGAGTTTTCATTAGTAGATAAGCCCCAAAGTATCTGCCCCGTGATTTACATCTGTGTGAACACACTGTACAGCTACAGTTAATTACCAGACCTGCCATAGAAGGTGCTGTAGCATCAGAGACGGGGGAGGGGGGCCCCAAGGGGGCGAGGGCAACCAGAGATGTGGGGGTAAAGGGGGCTGCCACTGACTGACACCTCCAAGAACTGACACATCTTGACTGGCTTCCTTTGAAGAGCTTTGAAGTCACTGCCTGAAATGGAACTGAGCCCAGCTATCCCTGCTGGGCTTGGCCTGGGTTCTGCTCACTTCCCCAGCCCCTGTGCCTTTCTTCTTCCCTTCCCCGTTCATTCCCAAAACCCCAGTCCATCCCCACTGAGTCATCATTGCTAAGGCTGGTATTGAACCTGCATCCCAGCTCAGATAACAGACCTCTACTCATTCATTCCTTTTTAGTAAATATTTAAGTGCATCCTAGGTGCACTGAAGGACCCATCATAGGGGGCTTACAGTCTAACGCTGAACGTAGAGAAGCCAAGAGAGAGGGCATAAGTGAGCCCATGGAGTCATATTCAAACCACCACAGTTATGAAATAGCAACAAACAAATTTTATGATTGGGGTGGGGTCACCACAGCATGAGGAACTCTATCAAAGGGTTGCACATTAGGAAGGTTAAGAAACACTGCTGTAGGGGTTGAAGCAGCTGCCTCACTTAAGAGGCTAAATAGAGTCTTAGGACCATCCAAGGGAAATAAAGAAGGCAACAAGAGAGAGAATCTATGGTTTCCCCAGCAAGGCTATAGTGACTTTAGATTTAATTCAAAGAGATCAGCATGTTATTTTTAAAAAACAAAATAAGCAAACGAACAAAAACTTTGAGGAGGTTTTTTGAACAGACAATATTTAAGAGAAATCATTCTACCCATTAGGAATAGCAGGAACATGGGTCCTTACAGGGCAAAAGCAAAATACAGAGAACAGTTAGGAAAAAGACAGAGAGCTATCCACACAAGAGATGGTAGCATTCAATAGTAAGTTGAGATGGAGACGAGTGGGGAAGGACACAGCCTGTTCTACATGAGGATGCATAGAAACACTTTTCTCTCCACAATATTCCCAACAGTCAGAGAGGCCAATCTTGATATTGGGAGCCTTTGTCCACACTGACTTATCCTAGGAGAACCTAGTACCCTGAAAGTTGACAGTGAATTTTCTAGAATAGAACTGTGAACAAGAATACAGGGAAGCCATGTACATGACTAAATATTTTAGCATGCTCTGAGACTAGAAAAACAGATGAGATTAACTTGGGTAGTGTATTCTATTGATTTACATCCAAAATAACATAATATGGAGATATAATTGATATAAAATTATTAGTAAGATAATTAACCTTTTTCCATGTTAATTCTTCGACATTTAAAGTATGTGTTATAGAGTGTCTCAGTTAATAATCACATTTCAAATATGTAGTAGCCACATGCTACTATTGGTATCCCCATGGTATGGCTTGGCTCTGTATCTGCTCACCTGAATTATCTCACCATATACCATCCACCTTTGTAAAGCACACTCCTTTATCAGGATATATTTACAAGTCTTGGAACGCCACAAATATTGGGTCTTGTGATTACCTGGACTCACAAACAAAACCCGCCACAGTCATGTGGCCAATTCATTCATGGGTTGATTAATGCATAGTCTGTGGGTAGGGATATCACACTCAGGCTTAAGTCCCTTATAGATACTTGTACTTCCATCTATGAGTCTAGTTCCCGTATCTGCCCATTAGAGGAGATATGGAGCTTTGTTACAAGGCCAACCTCTCAATAATCATTTGTCAGTAGCAAATGGGACTGAACCTAAATCTTAGCAAAAATACTCATCAGTCTTAAAACACGAGGGCTGATACAGAGATCTACCGTAAAGTGGATCTCAGTCACCATGGGCATCATTTTTGTCACACCCTGTGATGTTATAATACCATGATTTGTGATATTTATGTTGTGATAACAATGGTTATGATTACCATCATTCAAATAAGTGCTAGGAGCACTTGTTGTTCTTCCAAAGGATCCAAGTTCTGATACCAGATCCTACCCATATGAGGTAGCTCACAACTGCCTATAACTCCAGCTCCAAGAAAGCTGACTATCTCTTCTGGTCTCTATAGGCACGCTTATACTTATACCATACACAGAACCACAGACACACACAGAGACAGACAGATACACACAGAGGTACAGAGAGAGGGAGAGAGAGAGAGAGAGAGAGAGACAGAGACAGAGACAGAGACAGAGACAGAGACAGATTTAAAAGGAATCTTTAATATATCTACTAATAAGTACATGTTTATAATCTTATTTTTCCATAATTCTCTGTAAGTTGGACTACAACTATTCAGGCACTGCTACTGCAGCTAACATAACTGGAGTGTCGGTGTCTCAAGTCATTCATATTAATGTTAGGTTATATACAAGGTAACAATTTTTTTATTAAGTTATAAGTCTTCCCCCCTTTATGTGTTTGAGCTGAAGCTGAGACCAAACTTGGTCTGATCACTGGTATGCTCACATTGGTTCATAAAAGCTAATTCTTAAATTATCAAGAATTTTGTAGACCAGTTATTTCACACAACTATTAAAATCTAAACCATATAAGCTTGAAATGAAAAACTGGTTTCTATAAAAGGTAATCAATACATAAAAGTGATCCTGGCCTCCCTAACACGTTAAGTCATTCTTCCTGAACTTTTCAGACTGTTTAGCACCCATTGATCAGGGGCACAGTATATAGAAGTGAGTTACCATGCATCTCACTTCCAGCTCCTGGTTTGAAGAGAGTAAACTGATAACTTGAAAATGGCCACAATCAGAGTATTCACAGCATGAGACAAATCGGGGCTTGGTGATCTGAAGGTCTTCTTTAAATACATCATTTCAAGGAGTTGGGTCAGAGACCCCCTCCTTCACCCCATGTTATCTCAAAGCTGGAATTCTTTAGCTCCAGCAACCGGGAGAGCCATTCTTTAAGGCCGCAAATCAACAAGAAAACAATAATAAATACTCAACACAGTTGGGGAGATAGTTCAGTCAATAAATGCTTGCTGCTCACACACATGAAGACCTGAGCCCAATCAGAGAACCCACTCACTACATAAAAACTGGCTTCTCTGCCATGTGCTTGTAATTCCAGAACTAAAAAGGTGGAGACACAAAGATCCTGGAGATGACCGGCCAATACCCAAGGTTGTCTAGACTATATACATATGCACAGTATATGCTTTCTCTAGACTATATACATATGTGACAGTAAAGCAATTCAGGTGAATCTTCTATTCCCCGTAAGGAGTAGTAGACAGTATCCACTGTAAGGAAAATGGTTGGGACAGGAAACGTAAGTAAACACTGAAAGATGAGGTGAAGTGCTGGATCAGGGACTCAGAAAATAAATCATTTTGTCCTTTTCTCTAAAACAGTGTAGCTCCCTGGAAGGACAGACGCAGCAAGCAGTGAACCGAAGCGCCTTTGAGAACCATGCGGAGTTTGATTATACACCACGGCATGTCCCTTAGCTGCCTGCCTCCCTGAACAACTGTTATTTGCTTATTTCCGGACTCCCTGGCTCTGCTCTAAAATCAAAGCTGTGCTAATAACCATATTTAGCATCAAACAAGCGCCTGGTATTTCCCGAGGAGTTTACAAGCAATAATTAGTTAATAACCCAACACACTCAAAGGAAAAGTACAGAAGTCTGCAAGAACCAGGCACCTGCCCTGTTTAAAGTGTTAGGGAAAGGGTCCTGACACAAAGCATTAGGGGATCTCTGAGTTCTGGAATGGTATTCCATTATTATGGGCAGAGGGTGTTCTTCACATGCATGGAAGTACACATGGGCATGTGGGTGGCAGGGATGGTGGGGAATATCCTTATGAGGTCTTCATATAAACCTCTGGACCCAAAAGATCCACATCATTATAGAATGAGCTTAAGATATTGACTCCAAAGACAAGGCACAGAGTATATAAGACTACTCTTGGAAAGCAAGGGCAGTGGACAGCTCCAAGATCACTTAACAGTATATACAGAGAAAGAGAAAAAGAAAAACTAGTGATATAGAAGACTGTGAGTAGATTGGGTTAGCAGAACACCAGGACTGGTCAAGACCAAAGAAAGACACTGGAAGTAGAGATGCCACTTTGTAAACATAAACCTTTGCATCCCTTACAAAGAGCCTTGACAGATGTCATGGTTGTGCTTGCTTGGAGTGAGCAAGTTGGGCAACTGGAGTCTTGAACAGTAGAGCACTTGTCTGAAGACACCAGTCACAATGACATAAAGAAAACAGTGACCCATGAGACATCCCTTATCTGCCATCACCTCCTGTGAAGGACTATGGGAAGTCAATGAGATCTTTGCAGAGCAAAGGGGTGAACTTGGGCTTGTTTAATTTTCTGCATATAAACACAAGGTAACCAAGAGGGCATAGAATCTATCATCATAATAGGGTCTAATTTTCAAGGAAATAACTAAAATGTGACTATTCCAAACAGTCACCTGTGCATACAGTCTCTCTAACAATATCTAATAATGCGTGCATATGCATTAATTGTTTCAAATGTTCCACTTGATCAGGAAAATCTGTGTGCCCCTATTGACAGCCTTATGGATGTGCCCTGCTCTGCGTTTCTTGCCTCAGTGCAGGGATGAGTCCATTTACCTTGCTATTAAGGTGATTGTCTTTCAGGCAGCCTGCCCCTGTCTGTGTCAATCACTGTCTTCATGCAAATCTCTCACAGTCTTTTGTCTCATTTACTTTAGACTATGAAGATCCTGTATGAGAGTGAATGGTGAGAAGACAGAGTCCTGCCCTTTTGTCTGCACACCCCTCTATCTCCATGTGACTGGATGTCTCCAGTGCTAAGATCCAAGGAATGAGACCATCTCTGAGGGCCTGATATGACCCCTTAACACCAAGAGGGAGAGAGACCTGGAAAGGACTTTTTACTTCAAAATTGTAATCACAGAAATAGGATGATGGACTCATTATAGTGGTCAATGCCTGACAGAGGCAGATGGGTTGAGACTGTATAATACAGCCTTTTTTATCAACTGCACACAAGTGCAGCTCTGTAATAATTTTTCCCACCTTTTGTTGATGGCATACTTTTGGCCTCTTCATATGATAATGAGCTAGTGATGTTATTTTGCAAAGAGTGTGAAGAAACTCTTTTCACCCTGGTGCAGTGCAGTAAAAATTATTTCTTGTAGCCTCCTAGTCCCTTATTAGCAATGCCAAATTAAACCTCTTACCAAGTTTATTTTGTAGTTGAGCTTGGAGATTGCAGAACATTCTAAAAGTTTCTTTGGGCAACAAATAAACTTGCATAGTGTTTATGTACCAGGACCTTGGAAGAGTCTGTGCTAACCAGAGGTTCTCAAGTCCACATGACATTAGAGAGTACGTCGACGCACATCTGGGTGGCTTCTGAAGTTCTACCTTTGTGTGTTCATTTCTTCCCCTAACTCATTACCTGCAGTGTCTGCCACAGTCAGTCATCTCTGCCCCGTCCACCTCCATTTATTTCAACATATAGTATTTATACAGTCCTTCCATTGCTGGGCAATTGCATCTGTGCCTCAGGCCTTGAATTCCCTTCCCATGGCTCTACAAGTAATCTCACTAACTCTACAAGATTACTTACTTTTGGATGCTTTTGCTCACTATGTCAAGTCCCCCATGCTAATATAAGCTTGATTTCAAATCACTAGATATACTTTCACACGTTTCCATGAAAATATTCTTCCTCCCTTTTTACCTCCCTCCCCACTCAGAAGATGTGGACCACATCTGGTTTTGTTAGACCCTAGTGCCTCAGACACAGACAGTCTGGCTCATAGTGTGTGTTTAAGATGCATTTGGTGATCAGATTTGGATGGCAAAGGGATAAAACACTTTAAAGTGAAGTTGCTCAATGATCTTCCCTTTTCCTAAAAGGAAAAATAAATACCAAGAAACTGAGGTTGACTTGCCCTTCACTTTCATTTCATAAGAGTCAACTGCCCATTGGTGGGTCGCAAATCTAGACAGGCACTATGAAAACATCTTCACCTTGAAGTATGCCCCAGTGGACTTTGAGAAACCACAGATGCTGCTATAAATACCAGAGGAAATCAACGTTTGGAGTCTAAGGTGAAGAGAAATATGGGTAAAATGATTTTGTAAAATACTTCAGGAAAGTATGCAGATACAGCCTAGCTTTGGAAAGAAGTCAGGAAGCTCTGTTTCCCCAAAAGATCAAATATCCTGTGTCCGCTCTTAACATGTTGGTACAAGCTGCACAGGCAGATAGACCTTACAGGTGAGCCTGGGCCTCTCTGCATGGTAAGAACACTGGCTTCACAAAGAGCCTCCCACTGAGGTCTGCTCCATGACTAGGCTTCTTTGCACATCCATGCAAGGAGATGCATCTCCTTGACTGGGCCCCTGTGCTTAAGGGAGATTAAGAATCTGCCCAATGTAGCTGCATGTGACTCTATCCAGGAAACAGAGAGCCAGGCCTCCAACTAGGGCCAGCCCAGGGTCAAAATCAAGTCTTAAGCCTTGGCCCACCTCTTAAGTAGCAGATGAATGTTGATAACCAAGACTACAGCAGTGGCCTTGGACAGATAAATAAAGAAAACATGGTGTTTGCAAGCACAACGAAGTTATATTCAGCCATAAAGAAGAACAGAATTATGTCCTTTGCAGGAGCATGGATGGGAATGGAAGTCACCATGTTAAGCAAAATAAGCCAGAATCAGGAAGACAAATGCTGCGGAATTTTTCTCATATGCAGAGTCTAGATTTTAAGACATTAAAGTAGAAGGCAGATAATTTGGTGGGAGAAAGAGAAAGTGTGTAAAGGCAGAACAAGAGAAGGATCTGAACTTCATAAGAGTACACACCATGCATATTTTAATATACATATTTAATATACATTTAATAACATACATACATATACACATCCCATTGGTGGATCACAAATCTAGGCAGGCACAATGGAAACATCTTCACCCTGAAGTGTGCCCCTTTGGACTTGGAGAAAACATGGATGCTGCACAGCTGTGAATGAAGCCCAACACATTTGTAGATGGCACATTAGGTTATAATGTCAAAAGGTTGGCTATCTAGAACCCATCATATATGTTAAAGAACACATAATGAAGCCTAATTAGTTTGTACAGTGAATATACGCTAAATTTAAAAACAAGTGTGATCCTATTACATAAGTAAATAAATAAACTCAAAAATCAGCTTGCAAAGTCTCCCACTGGTTAGACACGTGAATTTTGATCTCAATATGAATTATAGCTACAAGAACATTAGAACCAGGTTTGGTGGTGCACACCTGCAATCCCAGCATTTGAGAGGAGACTGCAGGAAAACTGGGATTCGAGGCTGGCCAAGGCTCCAGGAGACTCTGTCTCAGAACAAACAAAAAAGAACTTTCGAGTCCATGGGTGCAGGATGACAGGAAACATGTGGTGAGACCATTAGTGCCCTGCATAAAGAACAAACCAATTTATTATCTCCAAACCTAGAAAATGAAGGAATCAAGCACTAATTTGTTGTTCTGTATAAACTCCATCTCAAGATAATAAATAATCAATGAAAGGAAGCTATTCTTTACAATGTGATTCAGATAATTAATAGGAAAGGAATGATGTTGTTATCGTTATCATGGCTGAAAACCAATGGCTGCTAACATCAGAAGGCTGTCAAATAGATGTCCACATGGAATTCCCCAGCCATGTCCAATATGCAGCCTGTGGTCCACGGAACTCCCTGATAGTTGTGAATGAAGCCAAACACATTTGTAGATGGCACCATCAGGCCGTAATATCAAAAGGATGGATATCTAGAACCCATGATGTATAATTACTAATTAATTAATTAATTAAGCAATCCAAACCTGAATTTGGTCAAACTCTAAATCTAGCTACTAATTTATTTTCTTAGAATAGCCAGGTGTGAAGGACACTTAAACCCAAGGGGTTGCCATCAAGGTGCAGACAGGACTAAGCAGAGCAGTTGATATCGTTAATCCAAATTCTCTAGAAACTGAAGCAGGAGTGAGTTCCAGGCTTCCCTGGACTACAAAGCAAATTCCTGTCTCAAAGTCCTATGAAAATAACTGTCAAAATGGAAATGTTTTTGTACTACAAAACATTTTAAGGTTTCTTTGTATGTTGTGTGAGTGCTTTGCCTGTATGTACTTATGTTCACAATATGCGTGCCCTGGTGTCTTCAGAGGTCAGAAGAGGGAGTCAGATCCCTAGAACTGGGATTACAGATGGCTGTGAGTTGCTATGTGGGTGCTAGATACTAAACCTGGGTCCTCTGAAAGGGCAACGAGTTCCTTTAAGCACTGAGTCATCTCTCCAGTTCCATAATACTTTAAGGCTAATATAAATTTGTTTTAGATAAAGAACATTGATGAAAAGAATAGATTAAAATGCATTTAACAGGCCTACAAGTATAGACCTTATTCGGATCCTGAGCTGAGCAAAAATGTATCTCTAAAATTATATGTTAACTTAGGAAATTGAAACCAACTGAATGGTAATCATTATTTCGGGGGCAATAGACAAAATATTTTGATTATCTTTTAAGGCAAATCTCTGTCTTTGATACTGAGGTATTCAGAAGTGAAATGATATGATAGTTGAAATTTGATTCAAAATATTTCAGGAGAAGAAAAGAAGTACAAGGTCCACCAGTGAAGTATGTCAGAAACCTGGTGACAGTCAAAGCGTCTACTGTATGATACTATCTACCTGATCTGGAACACCTTCTGTAACAAAAGCGACACAGACAGTAAAAGTTAGCAGCAGTTGACAGTCTTTCTCTCGAGATGAATCAGAGTACAGAGGATAGAAATCAGAATAAAAAAAACCTAAGAAATAAGCCTGAAGCATCCTTCATTCTATGAAAGGGGTGGGGTTCATGCAACCCAGATGTCTCAATTTTTTTACCTGCTACTGTGATAAAATGCCCTGACAAAAGTGACTTGGAGAGACAGGTTTGTTTTACCTCACAAAACCAGGTCATAGTCTATCATTGCGGGGAAATCAAGGCAGCAGCGTGAACTTGAAGTAATTTGTCACATCACATCCACAGTCAAGAGCAGAGAGTGAGAAATTAATACACTTGTGAATGACCACTTCGCCTTCTTGTAACATAGCCCAGGACTCAAACCTCGGGAATACCTCTACCCACTCTTAGGCTGGGTCTTTCCACATCAATTAACATAATGGAGACAATCTCCCACACTCATGTCCACAGGCCAACCTGATCTAGGTAATTCTTCATCAAGATGCTCATTCCAGGTGACACTGGACTGTGTCAAGTCGACATTAAACTAGTCATCACTCCAGCATGGTGAAAACTTTACCAAGCTCTGTGGTGAGATACTCAAGAATCTGGGCCCCGGCATCAGACAGGTCACCCCAGCTCTGTTGCTAAGTTACATAGAACAGGTCCAGTGTTCTCTCACCTGGTGAGTGGTATCACAGTGTTAGCCACCTCCTCAGGGGTGAGGCGATCAGATGAGCTAATGGTCCATGGACACTGCTCAGCACAGTTCCCACCTTGTAGTATAAGATGAGCCATTTGTAACTATGAGTGTGGATGCTGTTGCTATCGTCTTCCTGATGAGCTACAGAAGCCCTGAATAGATGCTGTGGCATGGGTAACCAGGCATCCCTCAGCTGCCATCCTCTCACAGAAGCCAGCTGGAAAAAAGGAAGCTCTTTTCTCAAAGCTCCGTTTCTCAGAGCTTTCTCTCATACATCTTGCCATTCTCCCTTCTTCCCTCTCAGGCCACCATTCTTGTCGTCCTCCCACCAGTCTTCCAGCTTTCCCCAAAGCAGCACTTTCCATGGTGACAAGTGAGGCCCTAATCTAAGCAATCATTTAACTCCTTGCTTCCTACTTAAAACTCCCCCTAATTACTGGGTAATGGGTCTGCAGAGGCAGTGGGGCTGGGTGAGCTCTGCCCTGCAGGCACAGCTATAGCTCATCTGTCTGCTCCCTAATAGCTCTCTAAAGTTCACCCTTATAAACATGTCACTGAGCTGGTAATTGAGTGACTGGTCATGAGGTTCTACCCGTGGTACCTGTGGGTCACCGATCACTCAGGGGTGATGGATCTTTCTCCAATACCTCGGCTGGGCCAACCACAGAGCCTTCTATCACCCCTGAGCAGAACATTACTCTCTGGGAAGACTGGAGTATGCCCCTGTGTGCCATTGCAGACATGGCCTTCACCAGGAAGGGGCAGACAGGGGGCTGGGGGGGAGGGTAGGACAGCGCCACCCTTCTGTCACTTACCACCCCACCCAGCAGCCTCTCCTGCAAGGCTTTCTCCTAGGACATGCTGACACTGAAAGACACCAGAAGGCTGTGAGCTTTCAGGGCAAAAACAACTGTCCTGTAGAGTTAAAGTCTCTCTGAGAGTCAAGGAAGGCTTTTGAGACTGGTGAAAAGGATCAGAGGAGCATGGCCTTCCAGAATGCATTTGAGTGAACTAGAAACATCTACCACCCCAGAGAAGTGAGTCCATGAGGCAGGCCACTGTTTAAGTGCATCACTCCCTAATTTCCTTGTTGACAAAATTGGTATGTAGTACCTGCCTGCTCCCAGGGCTGTGCAGTATACATCAATGTGTCCAGTGGTACCCAGCACATGGGAGATCATTGATAAATGCTGGTTCATGCTAAATAAGCTTATATTTTCTCCTCAATTTTCGTAAGAAATATTCTTTTTCTTTTCTCTTTTGGAGGTGACAGGATGCAGTGGCTAAGGTTGGGATGAAAGGAATCCAGTCTCAACTCTGCCATTTGGGCACCGATTGCACAGCCCTGGGAAGCTGAGTGAACCTGCCTGGACCTCCGCTTATCACTCCATAATGTGGTAATACTATTGAGAACCTCACAGAGTTCTTGTGAGGATTAAATCAAGTACTGTGCATGAAGCACTTAGCATAGTAATTACCAAATAATTGAAGCTAACCTGTAGATAAATATTAGCTTGAGGGTATGTTTAATGAGATTTTAAAATATCTTTATTTATGGTCTATCCTTAAATATATTATTAAAGTAAATTTTCAAGGATTTTCCACTTTAAATTGGACTTGATGGGTTTTTAAGCAAACAAACAAACAAATATACAAACAAAGCAGAAAGGACACAAAGTTGGGTTGCTAGGGAGGAAAGGTGTTGGGTAAGGGGTGGTACAACCAAAACAAGCTATTTTAATAAAAGTAATAATAAAAATTTTCAAAAGAAATGGGATCTTTCCAACTGGTAACAAGAATACATGCTCCACTATGTTCATAGCAGCCTTATTTATAATAGCCAGAAGCTGGAAAGAACCCAGATGTCCCTCAACAGAGGAATGGATACAGAAAATGTGGTACATTTACACAATAGAGTGCTACTCAGCTATTAAAAACAATGAATTTATGAAATTCTTGGGCAAATGGATGTATCTAGAGGATATCATTCTTAGTGAGGTAACCCAATCACAAAAGAAGTCACTTGATATGCACTCACTGATAAGTGGATATTAGCCCAGAAACTTAGAATACCCAAGATACAATTTGCAAAACACAAGAAAATCAAGAAGAATGAAGACCAAAGTGTGGATACTTCATTCCTTCTTAGAATAGAGAACTAAACACCTATGAAAGGAGTTACAGAGACAAAGATTGGAGCTAAGAAGAAAGGATGGACCATCCAGAGACTACTCAACTCTGAAATCCATCCCATAATCAGCCACCAAATCCAGACACTATTGCATATGCCAGCAAAATTTACTGAAAGGACCCTGATATAACTATCTTGAGTGAGGCTATGCCAGTGTCTGGCAAATATAGAAGTAGATGCTCACAGTCATCTATAGGATGGAACACAGAGCCCCCAATGGAGGAGCTAGAGAAATTACCCAAGGAGCTGAAGGGGTCTACAACCCTTTAGGTGGAACAACAATATGAACTAATCAGTACCCCCCAGAGCACGTGTCTCTAGATGCATATGTAGCAGAAGATGGCCTAGTTGGCCATCATTGGGAAGAGAGGCCCCTTGGTCTTACAAACTTCATATGCCCCAGTACAGGGGAATGCCAGGGCCAAGAAGTGGGAATGGGTGGGTAGGGGAGCAGGGCGGGGGGTGGGGGGTATAGGGAACTTTCAATATAGCATTTGAAATGTAAATAAAGAAAATATCTAATAAAAAAGAAATGTAAATAAAGAAAATAAATATAAATAAATAAATAAATAATTATTTAGTTTACATTAAAAAAAGAAATGGGATCTTTGCTTATTAAAAATGAGTATGTCTCCAAGTAGATCTGTCTCAAAGAGTTTAAAGATCTTGAAGGGAAACATAATATAGGGTAGGAAACGGGACTCCATCTCTTCTTGCTTAGCAACAGACTGGGTGACAGAGAATGAGAAGGAAAACACAATGTGGTAGAGAGGACCTGGGAGCTGGGAGTCTGCACTTCAGAACAGAGCAGAAGGGCAAGTGGCAGAGATCTGGAGAATGGCCCAGATAAGAACAGAAAGGAAAGTGCAGAACGGAGCAAAATGCATCCCATTTGCACAATAGCACAAGGAAGCTGCTTCTGCTCTTTGGGGTTTGTACTGGGAAGAAGTAAAAATGTTATTCTGTAATAGGCATTAGGCTGAGCATCTCATCAAATCCCATACCAACCCTGTTGCCACTGGAAGAAAGTCTGCAATTTATTCCTAGGATATAGAGGTGGCTCATACATAGTCCATTTTTACTGTGCAGCCCTAGCCACCTCTCAGGCATCACATTAGAATTCTTGAACAGTCAGTGATGAGGTGGCCTTGCTAAGTGGCTGGCTGGTAAGTCAGCTTAGATACTACCAACATCTTTTTCCATATACCACAATCTGTGTGATGGCCCAATGGAATAGTTCATTTTTTCTTCTTATACAGGGATTGAAACAGGGATGCCCACACTGATGGTTACTGTGGCAAGCATGCTTCAGAAAAGTCCAGCAAAGGAAATAAAGCTAGCAATATCCCAAATGCCCCAAATGGCAAGTCTTCCTGATCAACTATCCGATGGCTTTCAATTGGCCGACTCTATAAGAAAAGACATGAAAATGTACTTTAATAGTTATGTAAAGTTAACTATGGACCCGGCACTAAATCAGGACATTTATAAATAATAACTCATTTACAAATTAAAGAGACTTGTAAGAGAATAGAAATGTGTAAGATTTTAGAAAAAACCATCAGATAAACAAATGGGAGAACAGACTGCAAAATAAGCATTCTTGACATTCTCAAAAATGTCAGGGTCAAGACAAAGAAAGATAGAAAAAGTAATATAGAGTAAAACAACTAAAGAAGCTGGCAGTGAAGTGCAGGGAGTCATCTTAGCTTAAAGCAACAACTGAGAAAATTTGTTGAAGGCTTGTGAATATTTTCAAACACGCTGCCTACTGCTGGCCGAGCTCCTGCTTTTGATACTGTGTGACAGTGCTCTTGCCATCAAGAAATGCACAGTCACATGACCAGGGCCCAGGTGTCGTGCCTACATCTTACTCATCAAATGGTTCATAAAAATAATAAAGATGCACAAAGAGGGACCATGACGAAGTAAAAATAAAAATGCTAGCATTTGGAAAATCCGAGAGGAGGGACATTGGACTAGAGAAGGGTTTGTGTTTCATTTTGCGTGTTTACATAAATCTAAAATGACTGAGCAAGAAGTTTGGGAGGAATAGAGGAAATGGAAAGCATAATCAGGTTATATATGAGGGGGAAATCTATTTCCAATAAAAGGAAAATAAATAAATAACATCTAAACTTGCATTCAAATGATATTGCTTAAACATTTAGAAATCAGGATTTGGGTTTTGGTTTTGTTTTGTTTTGTTTTGTTTTGTTTTTTATCACTTAAAAATTTAAATCTTGGAGGTGTCTTTTGAAACTTCAACTTAAATGTTTGCCTGCAGCTTGTGTTGGTGTAAGAAAACACCAGGGGCCGGGCAGTGGTAGTGCACGCCTTTAATCCCAGCACTTGGGAGGCAGAGGCAGGTGGATTTCTGAGTTTGAGGCCAGCCTGGTCTACAGAGTGAGTTCCAGGACAGCCAGGGCTATACAGAGAAACCCTGTCTTGAAACAAAAAACAACAACAAAAACAAAAAACAACAAAAAAAAAAAAAAAAAAAAACAGGAGGGAGCTTTGACGATGGATTTCTTCCCCAAGTGGTTCAAAACAGATGAGGCTGGCTGAGCAGCCCACAGTGTGGGAATGGACCGGCAGGGTAGCTCCGTTTTCTTCTATGGAAGACAGACTTATCAATGCTTTTCCTCACCTCCTTAAAAAAGGCATCTAATTCAATGATACTCATAAATATATTTCGAACAAGATAATAAAAGGAATTAGAAACATCTTTAAAGAATTCAAATTAATATCATTCATTTTTTCAAAAGTTTTGAAGTCTTCCCATAATGGCTAGAGTCACTCCGAACATTATGGGAAGACCCAGCAACTTTCCGCGCACGCCGGTAGGATTTGCTGAAGGAGGCAGAGGCAGGAGGATCACGAGTTCGAGGCCAGCCTGGGCTACACATTTAGCCAGGCGTGGTGGCGCACACCTTTAATCCCAGCACTTGGGAGGCAGAGGCAGATGGATTTCTGAGTTCGAGGCCAGCCTGGTCTACAGAGCGAGTTCCAGGACAGCCAGGGCTATACAGAGAAACCCTGTCTCGAAAAACTAAAAAAAAAAAAAAAAGAAAAAAAAATCAAGACTTTCTGCAGTATACAAATTCAAGGTTCTTTAAAGGATAAAGATCTTGAATCTTTAATACTCCCGACGTACCCTCCCTAACAACCTATAAATTCAGGAGTTAGTATTGCTGACTGTCTACGTTTATCCTGAGCTGTGGTACAAAGACCCTAGTTTACATCTAACCTTACCTCCGAAGACTTCTATCACAGTGACATTCTTAGGACCAGCAGAAGACAAAATCCATAACAAATAGTCATTAGATAGTACTTCCAGGAAAAACAGAAACTGAAGACATCAGGGAGAATGCACGAGAACCCTTTCCTTTCCTCCCATCTCTCAGCATTCCACCACATGAGGAAGTGGGTCAGACAGAAATGTTGCTGACTTATACAGAGAAGAGGACAAAGCAGTTCCTGTCTCCAAGGACCTTAGCCTGCATGTGACAAGTGAGAATGGCCACACGGCTATTATCCCACCCTGTCACTGCACCCGATCTGAGAGTATCAAACACAGAGTTGCACATGGCCACTGTGTGGAGCTCACCAGCCTCACTCGCTTGTGGGATACTTGCACTTCATAGGAGCGGGCAGCATATGATCAAAGATTGGCCAACTCTGGTGTGATTTTTGTGCTTTTCGAATCCCTCTGATCTGGGGAAATCTCAATCCTCTTCATAATATCTGTATTTTATGTCCTTTTTTGGTTCAGTTTTCTGAGACCTGGTCTCACTATCTCACTGTGTAGCCCAGGCTGGCCTAGAACTCAGAATCTTCCTGACTCAGTCTCCCAAATGCTGAAATTGAAGGAGTGAACCACCATGTCTGACATGTACCCTGCTCTGTACCTAAAATGGGATCAGTTACTGGTGTAAAACCATAACCATCTTACAGTGCATTCTTACTGCATATCACATACGCTATGTGTTTATTAAATAACTGAATTTACTTGATAGCAAGTACTACCATCACTTACCTTTATAAATGGAAAAACTGAAGTTTACAAATGATTCAAATCAAGCACATATGAAAATGGAGTTGGAGTCGAGGCAGTTCAATTCCAGAAGATAAACTTTTGGCCACTATGGTGAATCTACAGTCGTGTGCCGTGTAATCCTATTTCAGCCAATGGTGGACTGCATAAAGGCCCATGATTCTGTAATGCCTTATGGCCTATGCACATCATATCCATTTTATTTTGTGTATTATCACTCAACAGTGTAGGCACAATGACGGAACAATGCATTTTTCAGAACATATCCCATTGGTAATCCATACACATCTGTAATTTTATGTCAGTTTCTTATCACTGAGATGTGCACATCACAAAATATATATTAGCACTTCTGCTAATTGAAGGAATTATATATATATGTATGCATATATATATATATATACACATATAAATATAGATATGTAATTACATATATTTAGGGGTAAGGAAGACTCAGGAAACTTACTTTAAGCTTTGTGAATTTCTTATTGTTGAATTGTGGGCATGTGTTCCATTAAAGTTAATTAAATTTGTATTTGTAATTGTGAAATGTTTCAAATATTTCTATAACTAAAGAAATAATATAACAAAACTCCATGCCCACCACCCAGATATAAGCAATATTAAACATCACAATGAATAGTGATCCCTTTGAAATCAAGGTTGTTGTTGTTGTTGTTGTTTTAATATATGAATACCCAGATGTGGGGTGGCTGGAGCATATAGATGAACTTGGAAATCATTGAACTGAGTAAAATAACACCAAGATGAATTTGTATATGGGACCTGAAAAATTCAAGCTGGTTGGAAGGATGATGGTTACTAAGGACAGGTAGGATGGCCAAGTGAGAATATGCTATCCAAAGACACAAACATTCACCTAGTAGATGAATGAATGCTAGACACTAAACATACATATGGCAAATATAGTTAGTAACATTCTGAGTGTACTGGACACTTACTAAGGCAATAGACTTTAAATGTTCTCTCTCTAGATATATACACATATATACATACATACATACATATATACATACATACATTTATACATATATACACATATACATACATTGTAGTTCTCTTGTCCTTGAGATTGTACAGACTGGTTTGTTCATATTTTATTAGTGCCCCCATCTGTGTTTATAACTGAACATGAGCCACAGCACAGTTCTTTGTGTCTCAGCATCCTCACCCACCTGGAATTGAGCTTTACTAATACCATTTAGTAAGTTGGAGAACTTTCTGGTCTTGGCTTTTTGCCCCAAATTTTAGTGCTTGTATTTATTTGGCAGGTTCATGGCTGGGGTACATATTACAGTCAAATTACAACTCGTGGGAATCGGCTCTTTCTTTCTCCATCATGTGGGATGAAAATCAGGATGCCAAGCTTGGTGGCAAGTACCTTAACTCAATGACCCATCGCCAAAGCCCTGGTTGTCTTTTGGGTTTTGTTTTTTCTTTTTATTCTAGTGCTTAGGGTCTAATGCCAATTAAGCAAATTCTCACATTGAATTATACCCTAAGTCCTATCCATCTGTCTGCATTCTCTGAAATATCAGCTCATTGGAGGAAGTTTGGTTTAAAAAAATATGTAGACCCATAATGCCATTTAAAAGTTATGTTCTTGGATACTTGTTGATACTTTTCCCCTCCCCCTTCCCCTTCCCTTTCTCCTTCCTTCCCCTCCTTCCCCTTCTTTCCCTTCCCCTCTTTCCCCTTCCCTTTTCCCTTCCTTCTCCTCTTCCTCCTCCTCTTCCTCCTCCTCCTCTTCTTCTCCTCCTCCTCTTCTTCTCCTCCTTCTTCTTCTTCTCCTTCTCCTCCTCTTCCCCCTTCCCCTTCCCCTTCCCTTTCCCCTTCCCCTTCCTTCTTCTTCCCCTTCTGTCCCTTCCCCTCTTTCCCCTTCCTTTTCCTCTTCCCTTCTTCTTCCTCCTCCTTCTCTTCTCCCTCCTCCTTCTTCTGTTAACTGGACCATCTATACTTTTGTAAAAAAAAAAGAAGTTTTGTCTACAATTTTAAATAATTGACTTTTTTGTTTTTAATCCTTTTTCCTTCCGTAGCCCTATACTTCTCCTTCCAACACTCTCATCCCTGACTTCCTACAAAGTTTTGCCTGAGGACCGTCCTCATCAGCAGTGTTTTAAAACAGAAAAATAAGCAAAACTTTGTGCTGCTCACATATTTTCCCTTTGTTTGTTGTTTGTTTGTTTGTTATTTTGCTTTGACCTCTTGGAAGCACATGTACTTGTGCTGAGGTGACTCTCCCTGACAAGGTGGTCTTTGGGGTATTGAAGGAAAGACACTCACATAAGCAGTTTATGGAAGCACCGGGCTAAAGAGCCAGGATGGACAAACAAGAATGAGAGGAACAGAACAGAGAGTTCTCAGGGGCCCTGCTTACCCACTTGCCACCTGAGCACCCTTGGGTTTGTACTTATGGGACCTATACCACTCACAGGCAGCATTTACTAGGCCAGACCTCGCCACTGCTGCTACTAATGACATCGAATTATTATTGTCTTTGGGTGAAAGCATTTGTACAGGGCCAGCCAAGGCCAGATGTCCCTCCCCATCATGTAGCTGTCCAGCAGCCATAGATAAACTGGGTAACTGAAAGAGGGGCTGAAAATGAAAAGGATGGGGTTCGAGAGAAGGATGAAGCCAAGACAAAAGTTTCTGATCAAGGCTCAAAGTTTAATAGTCAGCACTGTGTTTTTATAGGGAGAGCCCACAGACCTCAGCTGGATTGAGTTGCAAAGCAAGCTCAGCTAGCAGTCTACTCCTGTAGGAAATTCACTCCACCTAGCCACCTGGGTCATTGAGGTCCAACTGTGGCAAGCACTTCAGGTTTACTTAGCCTGCTCAAGGCTGGGGGAAGGGCACAGCATCACACCTCTCCTGGCTCAGATGTGGTACAATGAGACCAGAACAGTCCTGATAGCTATATAAGATAGCTCCTGATAGCTATATAAGATAGACCTTGGCGTGGCCCTAGGAGACTATAGATTCATCTTACCAGCTCCTTCCTACAAGCAGTAAGACACACAGTTTTAGGGAGTAGACAGTGTGGTTTTGAAAATGTAGAATTTCATAACTAACGATTCCAAGATTTTATGTCAATGTTCTCAAGAGTGGAATTATACCCAAGGCTGGTATAATTATACCCTAGCCTGCTTGTATAACATGGTGCTGTTTAAATTGGCCTTCCTCATGTCCCAGGGGTTCCATACACACAATGTCTCCCTTTCCCTACTACATACCAATGATAGACAGGCCATCTGCCCCCACACTCAATCTATCCATGCTTAAACAGTAAGCATTCATATAAATGTTCATTCAAGGAAAGTACTACAAAGTTTGAAGCATTTCCTAGCTGTAAGGATCCTGCATTTCTCAGAGTAAGGAACCAAATGTGACCTCCTTCACTGAGATATCTGATATGGGAGACAATATCACCAGTGCCTTTGGGGGCTCCAGATAAAAATCACAATGATAAAAACCAACAGACACCATTGTGTAAACTACGGGATCATGTTAACTGGCTCAGAGTTCTTTCCCAGGTGTCCATGCACACATGTGTGCACACCAGTACCTCTGTTTTTAGCTCCTTTTGGCTCAACAGTTGGAGACATAATTTCATTGGCTAGAGAGAGACTAACAATGTGAGGAAGGCTGCATAGAGAACACCCAGGGAGAAGGAGAAGGAGAGCAAAGAGGAGCTGCAAAGCCATGAAGGAAAAAGAAGGAAAGAGTGGAAGAAAACACCACTATAGAGGTGGATACTAAATGCCAGCGTATTATACTCTTGAAGGATGTGTTTGTTTGTTTGCTTGCTTCCTTTCTTGCTTGTTTCTCTCTCTCTCTCTCTCTCTCTCTCTCTCTCTCTCTCTCTCTCTCTCTCTGTGTGTGTGTGTGTGTGTGTGTGTGTGTGTGTGTTTGTGTGTGTGTGTGTGTGTGTAAGTGGGGTAAGTTGGGGGGTGGTATTTAAATGAAGTGGAAACTTAAGAGTTCTTTGGAGAGTCAGTTGTGTTGGAAGGTTTTTTGCTGGGGCACACACGTGAAGGAGTGTTTTCGTGAGATGGATACAGGTAAAAGACTAAGACAGACTCCTGAAGGAATGTTTAGCTGAAGCAGACACAGGAGAAAGGATGTTCTGTTAAAGCAAACATATGAAAGGACATACATTGGGTAGCTGAGCTGCATTTATCGGGACTCCATAGAGAGAAACGCACCAGAAAAGCAGACAGTGAGCTTGCTTGCTTATAGAGCTAGCAGTGCAACACTTGTTGGTCTCTGGTCTTCACTTCACTGAGGTAGGACAGCCAAGAACTTTTCCTGGCATCCCTCTGGGTCAAGCCAAGTCTGAGGCCTGGCTGGCTCTGCTAGGTAATGTCACTGCTGCTCATTCATGTTTGCTATACCAATTCTACTGAACTATACTGCTAGTGTATCCATGGAGTATTTGATAGTGGATCAAGTGGATACTAAGCTATGAATTTGAACTGCAGATTGCCAGACATCACAGAGGGGAGTTGCTCCAAAGAACCTTTCTAAACAGGTCCACTTCTCCTCACCCCCACTTGTATCCTTTTTTTCCTACTACCTCTGGTGGGTGACAAGAGAGGTTAAAGTGTTAAGAACCATCATTAAAAATAGGATTTGAAAAAAAATTAAAGTTACATATGTGTGAGTGTGTGTGTGCATGTGTGTGTGTGTGTGTGTGTGTGAGATGTTTGAATGTATGTGCAAGTGTATGTGCAAGTGTATGTACCCATGTAGAGGCCAGGAGAAAACACTGTGTGTCCTGTTCTATCATTCTCCATCAGATTCCTTTGAGACAGTGTCTTCCACTGCATCTAGGACTCTGGAACTAGACTGGTGATGGAGCCTGGCTTTGTACCAGAGCTTTGAACTCAGGGCTTAATGCTTGCACAGCCAGTGCCCTTACCAATGGAGCTATTGCCCCAACCACTACTCCCAAATATTTTTACAGATGCCTTCTCCTTGCCCATTTTCCCAGTGGGAAACTCTGTACATTATGAATGGGAGAGAGGGATCTATGCACAGTCAATGCACAGTGTCACAGTGGTCCATACCCTGAACCATCTAATTGAGTAGCAGTTTCAGACATTCTAGAGGGAAGGCAGCTACTTGGTGTATTTAACTGTTAGGATATTGGGAAGAAATCACTTTAATCTTTTAAGCAAACACAGTTGGTGGGGGGCAGCTGCCTACAACACCAGCTTCAGATTACCTCCATGATTAAAAAATGAAGGAGAATAATATCTATACTTCATATTTGTCACCCTACCTACAGCGCTAAGTCCTCTTGCCCTTTATCCATGTACTATCTCCAAAGAGGATGTGTTCTGGTCTGACTAACATTTCCATGTCCCTAGAGTGTGCCAAATACTGCAGCAAATGCTTTCTTTCAATGATCTCCTTTGATTTACCATCATTAAATCATGTTTGTGAACAGCAATACCATGGCTCTGTGGCTGCTTCTGCCTGTCTTCCCATCTAGGGCGGCATCTGATATGCTAACAGGTGAACAGTAATGCTTCAGAATCGGACCTTTGCTCTCCAGCTTCCTGGGACAACTGCTGGAGCACAGCTGGAATGCATGGGCACTGCGGAAGGTGAGTATTTGGCACTCGGATCACCATATTTTTCTATTTTCTTTTGTGTAACTTTGCATGTGTTTGCAATTTTCTGTTTTAGAAGGGTTTTATTGGAAAAAATTGTATTATTGTAGACACTGACTCCATTTTTATTAACTGTGCTCTTGACAATTTCATACATATATCCAATGCATTCTGGTTCCTCTCGACCCCCCTCCTCTCCTCTTCCCCTCCTACCTCTGTCATGTACACCCCCTTCCCTAAAAGTCTCTTTCTTGTGTCTTTTTGCTTTCTTTGGTGACCCACTGAGTTTAACCAGAGCCGTCTGTGTGACTGTAAGTTTAAAAATGTCTGCTGAAGCCTGGTGGGTTCACCTGTGGGTATTCAACTGAAGTCAAGGATCACACACACACACACACACACACACACACACACACACACACCCTGCAAGCATCCATCAATAGCTAATAATTCAGGAGGGAAAGGTAGGACCCCTTGAGCCCCTCCCTGATCCATAATGATACGTCTTGTCTTGAACAAGTCCTTTGGAAGCAATCCTGCCTGCCGTGAGATCGTCATTGTGATGGCTTTGCCATGCACAGAAGACAACATGTCACAGCCCTCTGAGATGTGCCCTGTCTCCTACATCCTCTCCACCCTCTCTTCTGTGATGATCCCTGAGCCTTAGAGTAGGTAGCAAACGTATCCTATTTAGTGTCAAGCACTCAGCCGTCACTTATTCTTAGCACCTTGAGCAGCCATGCCTCTCTGTCTTCACAGCTATGCATGGTAAACAGAAGCTTCTCTGATCAAGGTTAGAAGTAGCATTGGTCTATGAGCAGCGACATAAATGTTTATGGGGCAGCTTTGTGCCATGACAATTTAGCTGCACAACAATAGACATCTGTGACTATCGGTGCCATTTGTACATAGAAATGTGAAATGTTAACATAAATTTGTGCAGAAACATAAACTCCATTCCTAGGGCCAGTGGATGAGAGAAGATGCGGGTCTACGAAGTGTGATGCTCAGAACTTCCTGTGTTGATTGGCTCACTGCTATCTGCTGGGTACCAGCTGAAGATGGGCCCCCAACAGACAGCTTTCAGGGTTTACATCAGGTAAGGGTAGGATTCCTTGAGCCCCTCCCTGATCTAACCCCTCCAGATGTGACCTTCCTAAAGGACCCAGTGGCCAGTGACTAAGCAAGGTATCAGTAGTAGAAACCCAGTCACTGTGAACCCAAGACAATGCTGGTGATAATGGGATAAACATTATCCAAGACAATACTGATGTATAATTACTCCAGAGCTTGCTTCCTTCCAAGCAGGATGTGCATCATGATTTGACTTTTTCTGCCTCCCAATCCTGCCATTCCTCTTGCCTTTCATGGGGCTGCCCCAAGCAAACGTCTTGCACTCCAACTTCTGTCTCTGTACCTCCTTCAGGAGTAACTGGTAGGAAGAGGTGGGAGCAAGTGCTCCTAGGAAGCCCAACTATTATCAGTGTTCAGCACCTCGATTTGGACCCTTGACCCCAGTGCTAGGCAGACCAAGCATAGATCAGGAGCTCCAAAACATATAAGGCAGGTCCTAGGGCTCTCTGAGCAGCAGGAAGGCATCAAGGCTAAATTCAGAGAAGGCCTTTCCTGGCATTGGCTCCCTGCAAGCTCAGCTGGATGCAGCTGCTGAAAGACTTTGAAGGCTGAAGCTCATGCCCTGACCCAGAAGGCCTCCCTCCCAGCAACTCAACCTCAGAGGCCAGGTCTCCTCCCCAGCACCTCTACATGGCAGCCACTCTGAGAGATGCCAGAGCTGGCAGGTGGCTCTAAAATGCCCCATGTAATTAGAAATCTCATTTCCATTCCTGGGCTCTGGTTTGCATGGCAAAGGGAGCCATTTGTATGGAATGAATTATCCCCTCCCTGCAGATGTCTTCAAAGACTTATAATCCAAACGGGCTCTTGGAGACCCAGCCTCCCAGGGCCGCCCCTGCACACAGGAAGTCACTCCTTTGCCTGCACAGATGGGCTTTGGAAATACACAAAATGTCTATGTGGCAGAAAACTCAAGGGCAAGAGTGTGTGCCTGGACCTTGGGGAAGCTCAGGGTACCTTTAGCCTCACCTCTACTCATTATATCTGGGACTCTCCCTCCTTTAGTGCCAAATGGCTTATGTCTAAGGAGTGCTTAGTCACAGCCAAACCCTATCTTCTCTTACTCAGGAAGGATGAATGCCAATCAGCTCTGGGGGTTACTTAGCATTAAGACCCTTATCTCCAAGTCAAACTGAGAAAAGGCCCATGTATATATGTATGATATATATGTAAGCTCTGGAGTTAATCATTCATCCGTCCATTTATTTCTAACAAGACTACATCTCTACTGACTAAATAAAAGATCTCTCACTCTAGGGGATTCTCTGCCTTCAGAAACCCATAGGATATTTTCTAGGAGGTGCTTACTGTACCTATAAATGATCTATATAAAATTAAGAATCTTGGAATAAAGTTATAAACATCTGAATAGATACTTCAAATAGTATAAAGATCAGGATGTCTCTCTCAAGGTGGATTCTCTGGGCCATGTCCAGTGTGGTCTCCACCTATGGTCCAGGGACCAGCACCATCACAACACTGCCAGAGATTGTTAGAAATACAGATTCTCTAATCAAAAACTAGCTGTATATTCTCCCAGGAGTAGAGAAATATTGTTTCTTGTGACAGCTGTTCTGTTCTGGGTGGCCATGCATTGAGTCACCTGATATTCAAGTTGTTTTGGGTCAGGACTTCTCAACCCAGAGAAACTTCTGCTTTCCAGTCCTAGAGCAGAGTATATATGGGGAGGGGCTCTCAGCATATCAACAGAGTCAGATGCAGCTATCCCACCTGTCGAATGCAGCCCTGTGAGTGACCCCTGTCAATATGGTCAGGTTGGACAGTTGTCCAAGAGCAAAAAGAAGTAACTGAACAATTGCTGCCAAATCACTCAAAGTGTAAGGGCTTGACATCTCAGCAATGCATTTTTCAGGGCTTCTCCCGATTGTCTCTCCAGAGAACAGCTCACCTCCTACATGGCAGCTCAGGGATACTCCCCCCACCTCCAAAAGAGCAAACAGACATCACTGCCAGGCATTTCCTGTGACTCGAGCATCTACTGAGCTTTGCTGATTAAAGCAAGAGGCAGCCCTGCCCCGATCAGAGGGAATGTCATGAATAGCAGAAGGCAGGGATCCCTGAGGGCTGGTCATATAGGAGATTATCAGGCTTAGCTACATACTGGAATCACCTAGACAGCTTTCTGATCGTGCTGTCACCAGACTCCACCCCAGAGACTGACTTAATCAGTCTTGTGAACAATCACCTGAGTATCTGATATTTCCAAGGTCCCTGGGCAATTCTAGAACTTCAGAGTGTGATAACTCATGAGTATAAAATGATCGCAAAAGAAGTTCAGATTGGGTTTTTTTTAAGTTTGTATTACATTTACCTATTTGTGTATGGGAGTAGGGGTGCAAACATCATGACACACATGTAGAGGTCAGAGGACAACTTGCCTCTGAGCCATCTCTCCAGCCTTTAGACTCTTCCTGAATAAGAAGGTTCCCCTGATTCACCGGGACTTGCACTCCTGTATAAGCTCCTCCCTTGGGAGTTGATGGGGCCTAGTGACTGACCTCTGGCAAACAGAATACAAGCAAGAGAAGGAATCACTGTAAGTGACAAAGGGTTAAACGCCACCTTACTTTCATGCACTCCTGATACACTGGCTAGTCTTATATGCTTGCTCCAATGAAGCAGGATGCCATATTGCTCTTCTGAGAGGTCCAGATGACAAGTGACTAGTTCTGCCATGGACCATGTGATAGATAATCTTCATTGACTATTGTAGAAATCATTTCATCCTGACCCCAGGGTTTCTACTCCTCCTTGATTATTTTATTCTCGGATAAAAGATACACACAACCTTTATATTTATAGTAAGTTGTAAACAGCACAAAATTGGGCAGATATCTACCCTCTATGCAATTGGAGTATTTTTTATTAATAACTTCAAATTATTAATTATTCTGGTTTCTCTGGGCTGTTCTTAATTTTAATTGGCCAGCCCTCAAGACCATGTCTTTATGGCTCACCTAACCTGTGATGGTTTCACTTTCTCCTCCACCTTCTTCTTTTCTTTGTGTTTTTCTTCCAACCCTAAGCCCAGTAAACCTAAACCCCACCTATGTCTTTTCTGCCAAGTTATTGGCTGTTGGCATCTTTATTTACCAATCACAGATAACTTAGGAGCAGGATCACTTAGCAACTATGTGTGGACTGTCTCATCTTGGGGGGGGGCACACAGCATTACAATACACAGCAAAAGACAAAAACCTCAACAATTCCCCTTTTTAGTCTGATAAAATGCTCCTTTTCTCTCAGATACAAATTGAATATAATTATAACAATTATGGAAATTATAAGGTATGATATATACTTATAACATCAAGTCCATTATACTTGGCAATTTTGATAAAGTATTTTATCATCTATCTTAACTTAATGAGTTTATAACTTTGTACCTCAATTTGATTTTAACTTATAAAAAGATGAAAGCCATCTTTTTAAATCTAGAACACTTTCTTTAATGTTAAACAACTTAGGTTTCATTGTGAGACTATATCTAGTCTTCAACCCCATCAGAGATTTGCGATGGAATAAATATTTGAGTATGCAGGAAGTGTAGGAATGAAGCTTCCAAAATTTAAATAATTGGCAGAGACAGCTGGCTGCCTGAACAGTTCCCAACACATCTGGAATCAACTGAAACTCAAGGACTACTCTTGGTCGGATCACCTGAGGTCAGAAGACCCACCCTAAATCTGGGTCACACCTTCTAGTGGCATTTTATTGTGCCTGCTTGTCTTCTCTCTCACTGACAAGTTCATCTACTCTGTTGCTGTGTCATTCCTTTGCTGGTATTAGAATCTACCTCTTCAGGAGTCCAACAGACCAAAGACAAGCTGAGACATCCAGCCTCGTAGACTAAACAGCTGTTGGATTTTGGGCACATCCTTTGGGAGAGAGCCATTGTTGAACAGAATGAACCACAGCATTCAGTCCACTCTAATAAATGATTTTACATATATCATAGATAGACATTCATTCATTCATTCCAACAGTTCTGTTCCTCTAGAGAACATTGACTAATGCAGAGCACATACATAAGATGGGAGGACAATCTCTCCATAATCAGCCTTCAGCTGAGTCTCCCCAGCCCTAGTCTACACCTTGAATGTAGTATGAAATTCCAGCTAGCCTGTACCTGACTTCCTGTCCCATAAAAAAAAAGATATAAAGTATTTTTAAGCTGTTAAGTTTGGAGGTAATTTTTAAGGCAGCAGTAAACACCTAATAGAAGGCCTGAGGACAATTTTGATTGTTGTCCAGGTGGCTCCTGTATAAACTGCAGGTCAGGAGCTACAATACATGAGAGTGTTCTCATAGAAGACTAACTGTCTGCACATCCAAGTAAGACTTTAAAGAATGCCAATTGGGTTTTGAAGAATAAATAGAATGTCAGCCAATACAGAAGGGACAAAAAACAAAAAACAAAAAAAAAACCTTCCAGGGGGGTAGAATTTCTTCTCTCAGCCTGGAATACCTTCTTTCTACCTCTACTCTTGACCTCAAATTTCATCTTTTGGGGTTCAGTCAAGATACTAGTTTAGTTGGTAGAGCTTTTATGTTTGCCCTTGGGCTGGTAATGTTAGGTAACAATGGCATGTTAGGTTCTCTAAGAGACCTTTCTGTATCCTGGATTCTCCCTAAAAATATTATCTGAAATTCAGGCTTGCATCCAGGTAGCTTACATGGGAAGCAATGAACAGAGCACACACACAGCAGAAAGGTAAGAATAAAATATAGTCAAATCAACTAAAAACGCTGTTGTGGTGCTATAGGCAACAGAGACTCTCTCAGCAGTAGTGGGAAATGATCTTCTGAATTTCTACACTGTGTACAAAGAAATCTCCAAGATTCCAAATTACTGAGTAGTCCCCATGGATTGAGACAAGAGGCTATAGCTGTTCAACATACTGGCAGACAGAGTAAATAGCACTGGAAGTGATGGGTGGCAAGGAAAAGGTATGACACTGTCACAGTAGGTCCCAGCATATCCCTGCAATGTTTTATAATTGATTTTCCTATGGCTACCTTTCTCAGGAAGCAGTGAGCTCTAGAAAGAGCTTCATTCTTAATGCACCCCCATTACTCCACACAGTACCATGCACACAACCAGAAGTCACAAACATTTTGTTGATTAAGCTCACTAGCATGGCGTAAACAGACTGGAGCTCAGGGTACTAGGGAGCTAAGGGTAGATTTATTATGAAGTCATTACTCAGCTTTGTGAACTGTGTGAACAATGGCAGCCCAGCAGACTGTTGGGGACCCTTGAAAACTTCAAGTCTTCACCAAAATGCGTTTCCACCAGGTACTTCAAACCTATTGGGTTGCAGGGGAGATTAAGGCCCTAGGATTTGGAAAGACTTGAAAGGCCTACCTATCAACCAGAAGAAAAGGAGAATGCAATAAACACAGCTGGTACCCCACTCAGTCTCCCATACCACCCACTTGTCCCAACATCATCAGTTCACAGCTGGAGATTCTTGGAAGTATTATGCTTAATAAATGGCATCTATCCTGCTAAGGATACCAAGGAATTTTCTCTCTCCTGCATCTACTGGGAAGATCACAAGCCATAACAGGTGAGTATAAGATGTAAAAACCAAACCTCTACCCTATAGTGGGGAAGCCCAAAGGGCCATTCATGATCCAGGGATCCAGACAGAGTCTAGTCTCTGGGAGGCCAACATCTTCCCTACCCCTCCTGCTTCATCATGGTTTCCTTCAAAAAATCCTTCCTATAGGAACTAAACTCAATATACCAATGTACTCGGTGCTATTTCTACAACCAACCAGAAGGAAGAATTGTCCTCAAGGAAGCAGAAGCCAAACTCCCAAGCACCTTAGGTCTCTGGGAGAAAGAAAGAAGGAGAGAAAGAAAGAAAGAAAGAAAGAAAGAAAGAAAGAAAGAAAGAAAGAAAGAAAGAAAGAAAGAAAGAAAGAAAGAAGCTTAGTTCATCAGGCTTCCTTTGATGCTGCAATCCTCCAAACTCTTCAGTACCAAGGAACATAGCACATGATGGATTGACTCTCCTTCCCAACACCACTCCCGGTCAGCTGTGTCTTGGGTATTTTAGTTGCATGATCAATTACCACAAAATAGTTTGAGACAATGCAATTTGTTGTTTCAAGTTTCCCTGGGCCAAGAGTCTTGGCATAGAACATCTACACTGGGGTCTGATGGGGAGCTTGAGGCCCTCTGGTTTCTTGCTGATAGATGACAGAGGTTCTGTTTTATTGTTGTTTGATAGGTTTGGGTCACATTTAGTTCCTGAGTGCTGCCTTCAGTTCAACCAGTGTGGTCTTCTTCACAAGAGGTTTATAATGTGATCTTTTTGCACTTCCAGGCCAACAGGAAGGTGTCACCTGTTTCCTCATGCCACTCTGAAGGGTTTATCTGACTCAGGCAATTCTTCTTGGGGATTATAGTGCTTGGGGGTTTGTTGTTATTGTTGTTGTTGTTGTTGTTGTTGCTATTGTGGCTGTTGTTTGTGTGTCACTACAAAACTAAATGATCAGAGGCCATTCTTTCATTTGCAAAAAAAATCATTTTCATCATGTAATGCAATATAATCTTGAAAGTGATATTTCAGCATATTTATATATCTTGCATGCATCCACAAGAAGGGCATACCCAAGCAGAAGTGGGAATCATGGTTATAATCTTAGAATTCTATCACAGTATGATTCTCTAACTTTCAGAGACAAAAAAAAAAATAATCAAGTCTTGAGGCAATTAAATTGTTTCCTCTGGATTCTGAGGAACTAATTCTTGATCCCAATTCTTAATCCCCCTGTCTCAGATGTCTACATCTGGCTCCTGTACCAAGATTCTCCAATATCCAAAAGTGTGAGTCTTTTGTGCTAAGATTCAGGACTCACAATAGAATAATGAACAGAGCTGAGACCAATGATTCACCAGTTCTGATGTCTTTAGAAGTATGTTGACAAATGTACCTGAAGGTGGCACCCACATATGAGACAAAAGGAAGCAGTGGTTAATGTGGCATGCCCAACCTACAGGCAGTTAAATTCAACTAAAGTGCACACTCATACACACACACACACACACACACACACACACACACACATGCACACACATGTGTATATGCACACATGTGGGTATATACACATACATATATACATATACACACATATACACACATGCATATGCACACAAATACATATATGTGCATACATAAATACATATACACACATGTATATACACATGTGCATACACATACATACATATATACATATACACACACATGTACATGTGCACATGTGTGTACATACACACACAAAAATGTTGGGTAGAACATTGTCTAGCCAACAATTCATAAGCCCAGGTCTAGACCATTTTTTCCACAACTGAAAAGACTCCAGTGTAGATAAAAGGCAGAGGCAGAAATCTAGTCTATTGCAGGGACACCTGAAGCATCCTGAAGTCAGAATCTTTAATTCCTTTGTTTCCTACTAGCTGGATTCAGTATATAAAAAATGATTTGCATGATTCATATATCATTTATAGTTACATAGTATGATTTTATATAGTAATATAGTATAAATGATATATCATTTATAGATATATAGTATGATTATATAAGTGATTTATAGTTATAAAGTATGTATATATACATATATAACCACATTGTATGCAAATATATTCACAACACAGAGGTTGGAATTGTTTTTGCAAAGAGACAGGTAGCAAATATTTGAGAATCTATGAATGTAATCTCTGTCACAATTACTCAACACTGCTGTTACAACATAAAAATGGCTACAGACATAAAGGCATATAGTAGTGTTTCAATAAAGTTTTACTTACAAAATAAACCTGAACAGTGGGCTAGATTGTCCCTCAAGCCCAGATTTGGCCTCTGGTACAGAACATAAATTTGAAAGTCAAGGGTCAATGACTTTGTTTTCTGACTCTCTGCATCTTATCATCTGTGTGACTCACAGCGACTCAGTTAACTTTAGGAGCCTATGAACAGTGACAACAGCCACTGAACATAGACACACTGGCCTACTCTTTCAAGCTCCAATCTTGCTTGTGTTACAGTATAGGCTGAGTTCAGGTTAATGGCATATGGGTAGAAATGATATCTGCCAACGCCAGGCATGGTTCTCATACATTCCCAGTAACATCTCATTCACTCCATTCCTTTGTCATGATGACCTTCAAGTTGAAATGTCAAAAATCAAGCTTAGCCCTGGACACCAGGAAGAACTCAATATACACAGGATATCGTGAGGGATTGATTATACGTTGTATCACAAGTAAGAATAGGCTTTTTAAAGAAAGCTCCAGAAACTTCATTAAAAATAAGTCAACTAACTTTCCCAAAAGACATTAGCCCACTGAGATTTTATTTAATGTTGAAAATAACATTTTGATAAGGAATATGCTGATCATACATTTTACCTCAAAAAAAAAAAAAAGGCATTGCTTATTAGCTCCCTGTAAACAAAGAAAGGAAAGAAGAAAAATGCCTTGAATTTTTGCATGCTGTTCAGCCTCTACTCAGCAAACATTTCCTGAACAGGTCCACTCTGTGTAACTTTGAAATAGCTGCTGATTTGGCCTGGATTCTGCTCCTCAGTGGTCACAGCAGGTGGGCAACAGGCTACAGGTCTGGGGTCAACAAATCACAGAACTCCATGCTATGAGTAAGGGGGTCTTGGCCTGGTTCTCAAATCCATAGACCTCCCCCAAAGTACCCTAGGCAGAAGTAAGGACAAAACCTAACTCTGGATGATGGATGCCAGGGCAGCAGCCACCATAGAAAAATGGCATTTGCTAGCAACCTGCATGTCTCAAGCTCAAAGTAGTGAAGAAGTGAAACAAAAAAAAAAAAAAAATAAACAAACAACAACAAAAACCCTACCAATTCCTTAGTCCAAAGAGAGTTGGTGTGTTTGTAGGCTAAATATAGCTTCTGAGAATGAAACTTTGAAGACACAAACTGGAGATGACTAATGAAGGAATAGCAAGGGACCGCAGATGTTTCTGAAAACATGTCAAGAAAGATGCATCTCTACTCCTGTAGAGAAAAAAAATGTGACTGCTGTCAATCACCCCAGAGTGTGTGTATCCAAACATCACATAACTTCTCATACAAATATGTAATTATTATGTCAATTAAAAGTAAAAACATAACATTATTTTTAACACATGAGCAGCGAGCCAACAGGCCAGCTTGCCATTTCTTAAGACAATCCATGAATCAAGATCTGTGCAAAGTGAGACTGAGTAGTGAATGACCTTGCTCCACAGTGCTGCCTTCAAGAACACCAAGGTTGGGCTAGGGAGATGGCTCAGTGGATAAGATCATCTACTATACAAGCATGGGGGCAGGGAAAGCCAGGAATGGCTTCATGTGTTTGTAAGACTGGCATTGGGGAGCAGGGAGACTGATGGATCCCTGTTTGCTGTCCAGCCAAAATGGGAAGCTTCTGGTTCAGTAAGAGACCCTAAATCTTACTGAAGGCAACAGAGCAGAGAGCTGTAGATGAAAGACACCCAACATCTTGCTATATCTTTCATATGCATATGAATGGACATATGAACCTATACAAATGCATTATACACCACACACACACACACACACACACTAGCAGGCTTCACACCATTGAATGATCTACCTGTAAACCCTGCTTTCACTTAAACTTACTGTGAATATTGCTATTATTAGCAACACTATTCTTACACCATGCATAGAGTATTCACAGAAACATCAATATCCAGATAGTCCAAGTGCATGTTCCAGAGTCCACCCAGTTATTAAATGAAGGAACCAGAATTTGGTCATAAGTAATCTTGATCTAAAATGGGCTCCTTCAACTGCAGGCTCTCAAGTCCCATTACCAACACAAAACAAGCCCTGCTAGCTGCTAGGCCATGTCCTAAATACTAAATTATATCATTTTAGTTTTGACAGCTCTATAAGATTTAGGCAGTCACTCTTGGCATTTTATAGATGTGAAAAAATAAAAACAAAACTAAGAAAGGTCAGCTGGTTTCCCCCAAAGTTTGGAGGCTAGAAAACTGAGTGCCTCCTTCCAGATTGTACACTCTTAACAGACTGACTCTAGAACAGTGGTTCTCAACTTGTGGGTCTCAACCTCTCTAGGGGATAGGCTGACCCTTCCACAAGAGTCACCTAAGATCATCAGAAAACACAGATATTTACAGGAAGATTAATAGCAGTATCAAAATTACATTTATGAAGTAAATGTCATGGTTGGGGGTCGCCGTGGCATGAGGAACTGCATTAAGAAGGTTGAGAACCGCTGCTCCAGTGTCTCCCATCATCAACCAGGCTGCCGTCCTTGACCGAATTCTTTACCTAGAATCTTTTCCCTTTCTCTGCTCCTGGGGCACACTCTGTCTAGATCAGGCCCGCTGAGATTTAGTGAACAGGATTCTAGTTGAGTATGACCTTCCTGTGTGCTGATTGACTTTAGCGACATGTAAATGATGTGCTGTAAATCAGGAGGCAGGCGATCCCACCATGAATCACCCATTTCCTCCAACCTCATGGTGACAGACATGCATAAATTCCAGTTGGCTGTGGCAGGTGCTGTCCTTTAGCTTTCCAATTAAAGGAGCCCTAACTTTGCTCACCTCTCAGTGGGGAGGCTGAGCATTAATATGCTAATGAACGGTGTGAGGAGCATTTGTGGGAATCTATCTGTGTTGGTGTGACCTGTGACCTTCTCTGCCCTTCTGGCCTCTTTAGACTCAAGTAAGCTGGGCAGGTGGGTCTGTAAAATAATGAGGAGTGTTCTAGAAAAGAAACCACAGCCATTAGGAAACCATGCCTTCAGCATCTGCAAAGATGGAGGAGGATGCTGAGCGGAGCAGTATCCTAGTGTACAACTCAAAATGACTTCAGAATGGCTAACCACCATTATGGCACTGAGGAGTCACTACCACACAACCAGCAGAGCATTTTTAGAGCCTGTGTTCTGAATGGCTTTGTTGGACATCAAGGCACATTATTGCTGAAGAGTAACATGTTTTTTTGGACTAAGCCTGGCGTTAGGTAACACTCTTTCCTCTAATATATTCTCACTATGTATCCTTAGAAAATGTGTATCTAAGGATCAGTTTGATCAAAAGGAAACCAGCAATGTGGGCATGCCTAGTAGAAGGCCTTTTGTATAGTAACAGTAAATATTTTGGCTCTAACTGTACTTATTACCACCATTTTCTTCTCTTCTCACCATAGCAAAATGGAGTTACTCCCCTTCCTGGATTGGAAAATTAACTAAACACTTTGGGTGCTATGACTTGTGATAAGATAACAAACTATAAAAGATCTTTGGTAAAAACAGGACAAAGGAAGGTAATTTTTCTAGAATAACAACCTGGATC
The DNA here is from genome assembly GCA_902729485.2 of Mus minutoides. NCBI lineage: Eukaryota > Metazoa > Chordata > Mammalia > Rodentia > Muridae > Mus > Mus minutoides. Next base: position 1,556,048 of record LR749747.1, on the reverse strand, counting down.
AATACAAGGGAAAAGGATGGTTTGTTTTCCTTAAAGGGGCCTCACTCCAATACTGGACCTAATGAGTATGTTTTCCTCATAGCAGCACAACCTAAAAGACCAAAATCCATATCTCGCCCTTTATCCATTGTAATAAGTTGAATGGGCCACAGTGGCTGCAGGTGAAGGAAGAAAGGAAAAGAATCACAAAGGAGAAGGGTTTGCAAAAACATGGACCTTCTGATTGACATAGTCAGCTAGAAAAGTATAGAGTTGCTGTCATTGACAATATAATAGCTCAGCAATAATTTTTTCTGTTAGTTATGGATCATAGTTTCCCATTTTACATTGACCATTAACAAAGTAATTTATAATAAAACCAGTTTCACCAAAGAAATCATAAAATCCCTCAAACATCTCTCTTAGCTTTGTTTCTGTTGCTGTGATAAAAAGCTGACCAAAGCCAACTTGGAGGGGAAAGGCTTATTACAGTTTATAAGTTGGACTTTATCACTGAGAGAAGTCGGGGCAAGAACTAAAGGCAGGAATCTAGAGGCAGAGACCATAGAGAAAGGTTGAATGCTGGTTTTCTCTCTGTGGCTTACCCAACCTGCTTCCTTATAGAACCCATATCTACCTGCTCAGAGGTGGCACTGCCCAGAGTGGCCTGGAACCTCCAACATCAATTATTAATCAAGAAAATGCCCCATACATATGCCCACTGGCCAATCTGATAGAGGTAATTTCTCAGTTAAGGTTCCCTCTTCCAAACTGACATGAGTTTATGTCAAGTTGGCAAAAATTAATTGTCACAGCACCCTCTTAGGCTTGAGTGTACTTGTCTCATCTGATTATTTGGCTCAAAGGGAAATTAGAAGTTTCTGACATTGCCTCCATCTTTCCTGGGTGTAAAATGCCTCAGTCTGTAAAGAGGAGCCTCTAACCCACAGAAAAGCTTTCCAGGAGACAACAAGGTCTGAACCAAGTACTAAAGAACCAATCAGTGTTGATCAAGCAAAACAAGAGAACAGCACATGGACTCAGTTCTGTGACCTTCTGTTTTTCTGGCCTATTTAGAATGGAAAAGACCAGCCAGGTGTGTCCATGAAGAAATGAGGAGTATGTCAGTGACGACACCACAGCCATACAGAAACCATGTCCTCAGCATCTTCAGATAAAGAAAGGAAGATGCAGAGAGGACCAATAGTCTAGTGTACAACTCAAAATGACTTCAGAATGGCTGACCACCATTGCAACACCAAGGGGCTTCTGCCATACATAAAATAAAACATTTCTGAACTCTTTGCCCATGGTTTTGCTTGACCCAGTGATGAGAGTCTTTGTATGTTTATGAGCTCAGCTCCAAAAATATGTTTTGATGGACCTGAAACACAAGAGGTAGGGTGGATCAATAAGAGGCTACATGCCTAAGAGAAATGAACAGCAAAAAAACTCATAAAAGTTCTCCCAAAAAGTCCTTACTTAACTAGTAAGGTACATTATCCAGAAAACAATGGATACCCATTGAAGGGCCTTGAGGAACAGAATGGACAGCTTATTTAAAAAAAAAAAAAAACTTTCCCACCTAGTCAGTCAGAATAGCTGGTGGGAAGCAAAATATTGAAGTTGGGAGGTGAGAGAACATATCAGTCCATCACCTAGTCAAGTGATGAGGCAGGCCAGACTCGGTGAGAGATACAAAGGAGAAAGAGGCTGGTGTTTTATGAAAGACCCTGCTTACCTAAGCAGTGAGTGCATGCCTCCCAGTACCCAGATGTGATCTGGACACTAGATGGAACAGCATGCCCTTCTCTGAGCTAGTGACCAGATAGAACAGTGTGCCCTTCTCTGAGCTAGTGCGGTAGGAGGAAAGTCAAAAGGACATATGCATCGTTCTATTTCTTTCAATGCATGTTTTCACTCTGTAGCCTTGGCTAGCTTGGAGGCTGCTTTGTAAATCAGGCTGACCTCAAATTCAGAGAGATCTTCCTGTGTCTGTCTTCTGAGTGCTGAGCAATGATATTAACGGTATACACCATCATACCCAGCTCCCAAGGCACATACATTTAATAAATGTCATCTGGATGTGACAGAAGGATATCTAGCTTACAGATTTTCTCCAGGGTATCTTAAGCATAGGAACCTTGGAAGTACATTTAGACAATTTGAAAACACAAATATAGCTAAAAGTCAGTTAGAGTATGAAGAATGTGACACCATGTGGTAGGAACCAGAAAACATGAGTCATCATATAAAACATCAATATTAATAAAAGCATGAAGCTCAGAAGGTGGGAGTTTAGTTCTGGCCTGTGCATCTGGCCAAGGGACCCCGCTATAGGGGTTTGCTCATGAGACCAAATACCAAGAAGGAGGCTTCTATGTGTGCTGAGAAAATCCACTGCAGATCTGAAGGTTCTAGAAAGTACAAAGTAAAAGGTGGCCTGGCCCACATGTTCTAAAAGACCCTCTGAAAGGAGAAAAGCAAGAGCCATGGATAGGAGTTGCAGCAAGGCAACACTTTCAACCTTTGAGGTAATTTGGGATATTGGAGAGAAGGTGCTTTCATTTGTAGAGAGACAGGTAAGGGCCATGATCTAAGAGAGAATGGTTCAGGTGCTAGCAAGACACCCAACTTAGTGTGCTATTGATGTAAAGAGATACCATGACCAAGGCAACTCTTTTAAAAGAAAGCATTTAATTGTGGGTTTTCTTAATGTTTTAGAGGTTTAGTCCATTATTATCATGGCAGGAAGCAGACAGGCATGACACTGAACAGTAGCTGAGACCTTCACATCCTGGACCACAGGCAGCAGGCAGAGATGGACATTGGGCCTAGCACAGGCCTCTGAAATGTCAAAGCTCACCCAAACAATATGCTTCCTCTAACAAGGCCACATCTCCTAATCCTTCCCAAACAGTTCCACTAACTGGAAACTAAACATTCAAATGTATGAGCCTATGGGTGTTGTTCTCACTCAAACCACCACAGCATCGCAACCAACATGTCTGGGCCACTTCTCAGGGTGTGATTTTAAGACCTCTGTTCCCCAAATAGATTTTTAGTTAAAGTGTGTATGTGTGCATGTGTGTATGTGCGTGCACATGCATGCATGCGTGAGTGCGTGTGTGCATGTACACACACACACACACACACACACACACACACACACACACCTTGTCTGCTTTCTAGTACAATCTCTTTTCAAAAGCATGTTCTTTGAACTACCTACTCTGAGAAATAGTAAAAGGGATTACACATAATACCACCATGGTGGGACAATCTAAGGAACATTGAAACAAAGATGCTTCTTTGAGATGTGACTCTCCACAGCCTTTAATATGTCAATTCCCATTAAAAATCTCCAGGACTGGATTAGAGATAGAGCAGGCATGTTCCATGAGCTTATTTCACCATGTAACCCACTGTTTCTCTTGTGCAGTGTGGTGTAGAACTACAGTGCACTTCCGAAGGTGCTACTAGAAAGAGGATAAAAATAATATGACCCATAGCTGGAGCACTGCAATAAAAATTCCTGAGTTCGAATCCTCAGCCCTTCTTCTGGGGGCCTTCACTTTCCTCTATGGAATGTAATATTCATAATGTCCACCTTAGAGCGTCATTTATATCAAATGAGAGAACAGTAGAAAGTGCTGAGCACACTGACAAGGGTCAGAGAGGAAGGCAAACAGAGAGAGAACTTCCCGAGCTTGACCACCCAGCTCCTGGTGCTTCACATTGGTCAACCCTAGCTGAATCCCTCAGACCTGCTAGCCTGAAAAACCTTTTGTGCTAGTTGACCCCCAACGGAAGCAACAAAGAAATCATCAATGGATATGCATTGTCCTGGAAGCCTGGGGCCTCCTGAGTCATCATTAACCAGAACCAAACCCATGCGTGATGGTTACTCTCAGCTGTCAACTTGAGGAGATCTAGATGAGCCTAGGAAATAGGCTGCTGGGCAAGCCTATGGTGGATTGTTTTATTAACTGAGCTGGAAAGGCCCACCTTCACTGTGGGCATCACCATTCTGGTAGCCTGGAATCCTGATTTGAATAAGAAGAATAAGCAAGTTGAATACCAGCACTCACTGTTCTTCACTTCCTGGGTGCAATGTGGCCAGTTACAGCAAGGTTCTGCTACCTTGACATCCCAAAACATGATGGACACTACCTTGTAACTGGGAGACAAAACAAGCCCTTTCTCCATTAAGTTTCTTTTGTCAGAGTATTTGAACACAGCAATGGGAAAAGAAACTTCAACACTGGTTCTGCTGACCAGCTGATGCCCAGTGGGCACCTAGCCCTGCCACTTTCCTGAGGATGGGGCTCCCTGCACTTTGTTTTTGTGGTGGTGGTTGTTGTTCTGATGGTGTTGTTTATTTTAAAACAAGATCTGGTTATGTGGTCCAGCCTGGTCTCAAACTCACTATGTAGCCCAGGCTGGCCTCCAACTTCCCAATGATCCTTCTACACCAGCCTTCCCAAGCTAGGGTTATGGGCTGACACCTCTGTGCCCAGCTTTGCCTGCTCTTCCTGAATAGTCCAGCTGGACAGAAGGCTGAGCAGGGGTCAGTTTATTCAAAGAATACCCTCCATATTATCTCAGGTCTGCTCTTCCTGCCTGGCTGCCAGGAGATGATGCTGGACCTCAAAACAGAATCAGGAAGGCTATGAGGATCTCCAAGTTTCTCCAGCATTCACTGCCCTTGGGTTATTTTTATATCTCATTCACTCACATTATGGCAATTTACATACTTCAGCAGAGCACACTAATGTCCAGAGCACACACCAGGAACAATAAGACATAGCCAAGCACTTCACCAAAGCCCGAACATAGAGGAGGTTTCGGAAATCAGTTACTAAAACAAGTGGTTCCCTCATGCCGAGTGTGAGAATTCTCGGTAACACTTGACAATAAGTGGACGTGATGAGGGCCACACAGCACAGTAATTCCTGCTGGATTGCACATTGAAAGCTGCATTCAGCGCTCCGAAGCCATCAGAGCGGGCTTTGTTGAGATGAATAAGAAGGGATTGCGGAGTGAATTGCTGCTTCATTGCCAAGTGCTTCTGATTCTCTGCTCCTGCCATCTGTGTCCTCCGGAAGACACGCACAAGCAAAGGTCCGCATCAGGGCTGGCTCCGGGCTGCTCAGAAGGACAGCTCTCTGGGCCTGGGAGTCTCAGAGAAGAGGGTGGCAGGGTCGAAGCAGGACAAGAAAACTCATTGTCCCTCTAGTTAGAGAAACTTAAACAAGCAATCAGACATAGGACCCCCATCCTGACACTCACTCAGCCATTCGCCTCTCACTCTCAGAAAGCCAAACAGCTGCACTCGCACATGCACACATGCACATACACACACATTAATTCATTCAGCAAATAGTGACTGCTTCATACCAACAACTATACTAATCAAGCCTGTGAATGTGTGTTTCTATAGTTTAAACTTCTCATGCACACACACACACACACACACACACACACCCTGGGCACAAATAGATACTATACAAAAAGACATGCATACATACAAGGACACATATGCACACACAGACACAGGAGCACACAGGCAAGTCACAGATAACCATGCCTAACCAGTTTAGATATCAGGACTGTCACTCCAACCCCAGTCACTCATATGCCACATTTTATGTACACTCACAACTCAAGTTCAGCAAAAAGTGCCAGTTCCACTGTTTAATTCTGCCCGTGTGGATCTAACTCAGAGGTTTTTGTGGGTTGTGTGCTGAGCACAGACAGCCTGGTCTCCAGTCAAGCAAAGGTCTGGAACCCCGGGTGACCCGATGGGTGGAGATTTCCACCTGCATGAGACGGAAGGCCTTCAATCATGTCTCCTGGGCCCCTGACTCCTGTTGAAGTTACAGCCCCCCCACACACACACACACCCCACAGGAGAGGTGTGTGGCTATCAGTCATGTAGGAGCAGCACCAAGCCTTCCCACATGCAAATAAGGTTTCCCCTAAGCTCTCAGTCCAAGTCAATGAGGGGTACCTGCTGTCAAACCTTGAATCACCACCAAAACTGTACATAAATCCTATCCAGGGAATTAAAGATGTGAGAGAACTACTCTGTCTTCTGAGCCTTTTGTTCTAAGAGCTATAACACTTGGGAAGAGGTCTACTCTCCCGAAACGCCGCCTGAAGCTCCGCTGTACTCCTCACTGGCTAGTCGGCCTCTCGTTGGCCCAGCCTGACCCAGCTCCGTGCAAGGCAGCTCAGAGTAACCGAGTAACTGGATGGCATGGCAGAGACGGAGGTAGAGCCAACTGCTGCAGCAGAATCAGCGGAAGTGGAAGCGTCCTCCCCTCTCTTCCTGCACTCACTTCCCTTCCCAGGAACTCTCACACCAGGCCGGGGCAGAGATCTCCATGGAAAGCCTCTGGTACGCAGGCCCACAGTTCTCAGCCCAAGACTATTGTTCTTATTAAGAGCTCTACCTCTCCTTGGTTCACCATGTGATGGTTCCACATTTGACACCTCCAGTGGTTCGTACCTGCAGTCTGGATGGAGACTGGGAAGTGTTAGGCAACCTGTGCTATTGTTATGTCCACTTTGCATAAAACCAGAACCAAGCATTGCCAGGTTAGGACCACTGACTTATCCAGTGACATCAGCCAACTGGTAGCAGAGTCGATATTTAAACTCAGGCTCAAATGTTCTCTGAGCCACTCAAGTTGCTACTAGACCAGTCCATCCTTTTACAGGCAATCATTCTGATGCCTGCTGGGATCTGCCAGGCAGTTCTAGCTGGTTCTCTCATGGGACAGGGTGAGGATGAGGTGATACTAAGCGTGAATTTTTGTGGGGGGGGGGGGGCTTGCCAAAATTTCAATAATTGACATAAATATTTCAATTGATAATATTTTCTAAAAATTGAGGCAATTATCCATGAACAGCATCAAGACTTTAGGACCAGCAAGACAGTTCCATGTACGGAAGTGTTTGCTGTGCAAAGATGGGGGCCTGAGTTAGATCCCCAGGACCCAGAGAGGGACCAGCTCCCAAGAGTTCATATCTGACCTCCATGTGTATATTCTCTCTCTCTCTCTCTCTCTCTCTCTCTCTCTCTCTCTCTCTCTCTCTCTCTCCTTCCCTCCCTCCCTCCTTCCCTCCTTCTGTTCGTCCCTCCTCCCTCCTCTCTCTCTCACACACATACACACAATATATATACATACAAGTATCATATAAACACATATACAATAATAATTTTTAGAATTCTAAAACTTTCAAAGGTCAGTATTTCTGATACTGACTTTTGACTAAGACTCAGTGTGGCTGGGTTAAGCACTATAACTAAACCACTCTGGTTCTCTGCTGGTCTCATGACCATCACCCATAAAGTTAAAACACCTGGAGACTCACTCAATCACATCAGGCACCTGGAGATTCACTGTGAAGGCTGGCATTGCAAGGCCATCTTTCTCTTACTCAGTATCTTGGAAACAAACCATCAGAATGCGCATACTTGCTCCATGAAAGCTCAAGGCACCCCCAAGCACTGCCTGGAGACTCTCTCTCCATCCAGGGGCCCCCAATGAAGCAGCTGATCCCCCAAATACTAACAGGGTGTGGTTGCATCAATAGGAATTTGTCCTATATCTGAATACATGGTCAGAATCCAGAGAGTGGCCTTGGCCTCTCAGGGATGTCTGCACTCCCAGAAGCCCCTGCTTCCTTTCATACCACTAGGTCAATTGGGAGGTAGCAGCAATAAATCCCCAGCACCCTTTATTAGTCATCAGCTACTTTCCTTGAGCTAACTGAGGCTCAGGAAATTAGATTTAAATCGTGGATGTGGAGGAGACGAAGACCTGCCTTCATTGAGAAGCAGAGAAGTAACTGAAATTGGAGGAATCTCACTGAGACCACATCTAACCTCCAACCAACAGTGACACAGCTCTTCCACCTTTCTTGGTCATCTTAGATTTTCAACTGTAAAGTGAGAATATTAGTGCCAGGTTCTGCTTTTTATGTGTGTGAGTGTTTATCTGAATGTATGTCTGTGCAAACTGGGTACCATATGCATGCCTGGTACCTGAGAAGGCCATCAGAGGGAGGTGGAGTCTCTGAGTCTGTGACTACAAATACCTGTGAGCCACATTGGATGCTGGGATTGGGACTCAGGCAATGCTCTTAACCACTGAGCCATCTCTCTAGCCACGGTGGCAGTTTTTATTATTTTATTCTAACTAGTAAATGCCCAAGCCTGAAAGGAGTGTAAATAGTAGGGTGTGTGCACCACATGCCCAGGAGTGATGCTTTCTCTCTCCTCTGTCACACCTCTCTTACCCACACCTATTCAACATTTGTGTGTCCAGCACAAGGACATCAGGGGAAAGAAGGAAAGAGAGTTTCAGAGACAGAAATACATGATTGATTGTGTTGATGGTTTTGCCTCGGTGAGGGTCTAAGCAGGAAGACGAGCCACCTGAGAATTTAAAGCAAAGAGAATTTATTCCGTGAAATTGCCTGTATTGGTTGACGGACAGGCTGAGGCAACTTAGAGACTGATGAGAGTAAGGACAGCCATCATCCTACAGGACAAAAGGAGAAAGGGGGGCTTCTGTCACCCCCAGCCATGACCATTGGATAGAGTGTCGCACAGGAACAGGAGACACCAAGCTTAGTTGTTGCCAGACAAGATGAAGAGAAGTGTCCTGGCCTCTCACTGTCTCCTTCCATTTTCCTACCAGCATCACCTATTGCCTAATACCAACCAGAAGTGATTTCTAGCAGAGCCTAGAAAAGACAATCAGCAGGTATCAATTCCTCTATGACATACATTACCAGAAAGGAGGACAAGAAATGACTCAAAGACACACAGGCCAGGCACAGGGCAGTAGCCGCCACTTTAAGGTTACAGAGTCCTGAAACAAATAGTGGGGTAATATACAAACTAATTTTAATATAACATTTTCATTATCGACTGGGGTATGAGGCCACACCCTTAAAGAAAACAGATTCTTCCTCCCCCAGAAGCCATCAACTGTCCATAGCCCCTCAGTTTAGGGTAGAGGACCATGAGTTTCTCTTACCTCCAATGCATAGCAATTTTAACTGAATCTCTAATTGTGAACCAAGGTCTATGATACCATTTAATCCTCACAATTGCTGATAGGGTGAGTACTGTCACTAAGGCCATGGCAAGTGGAGAAACTGAGGGTCAGAAGGGTTAAGGTCCTTATGTGATGAATGAAGCCAAGATACCAGGCCAGAAGAACTCTTCGCCAGAGGCCAAGCTTGGAACCAAATTCCCTGCTGTCCAGTGAGAGGAACTGCCAGGAACGGCAGCTCTCTCATCCCCTGTTCTGCACGTTCCTACACTCTGGTGTACTGCACGGGTCTATCAACTACTTCCCTCCAGGGCTTTGTGGCTTGTCGTATTTGGTCCATCATTTCTGGATTTGTCTGTAAAAATTTCATATCCTAACCCAGTAGGATAAAGGACTTTAGGGACTCTGAGAAGCAGGAGATAAAAGTTAAAGACAGTTGAAAGGATAGCCTAAATTGATATATCTTGTGTCTATGACAGATGCTGTCTGGCTCCTTCTAATATCTGCCTTGTCCCTGAAAGATCCCAAGGCTGCACTGGGCAGTTTCCATCCATTAGGGAGGTTTCAAACTCAAGCACTTGTCTCTCCTGGAGGCTACACATTGCCTGAGAGCTGCCTTTAACCAGCATGTACAGTGGTCTAGAGCTGCCACAAAGCTGAAGAATTAGAACAAGGAACAGAGCTCAGCCAATGAGAGGCAGGAGTTGATGGGGAAAGTCCCAGCTTCCTGATTGACAATTCTTTTCTCCCAAGGGTCACCCCAAAGGACACGGAATCTTGGGGCTACCTCTGTGTTAGGTAGGGTAGACACTCATGGCGACAATTCCCCACCACACACACAAAAAAAGAAGACAATGGTATGTGCACACAAAAGGCTCAGTGGGATCCCCTGCAGAGTCGGGCTTCTGTCCCTGCAAATTATTTTCTTGCTAATCAATATGTTTAATAAATAATATTCCAGTTGATTTCATTACTGGCAATACACAAATCAATAGAAGGTTATTGCATGATAACTTCCCATTGATATTGTAATCCCCCTGATTTAATAGATGTTGCTTTTCTGAGGATTGCTGTTTGCATTAGGAATTGGGGCAAAGAAAACAAAAACACAAGAATTCTGTCACAGAACAGAGGTTCAGTTTAATAAGAAAAGCAGCAGGGGAGTACATCGGGGCTCCCCCATTTCTGTCTGCCCTTGCCTGCACTGTGGTGCCCCACTGCCTGGGTCTTTGTTCATTTCCTTGATTGAACCCCAGAATAAAATAAAGTTAGAACGTGGGCTAGATGGTTTTCTGAATGCCCTTCAGCAGGTGCACTGGTCTTCTCTTTTCTTGGCAAAGCCCAGCAGGAACTTCTTTATGAATGAAAATCCTAAACAGGAAGATGGATGGTGTCAAATGATAACCCCTGGCTCCAAACAGTCTGTCAAATCCTGGCATGCTGAAGTCAGGATACCCCTGCAAATGCCAAGTGCAAAGAGCCCAATTACTAGACAGTGAATGACAATATCAGAATCAGAGGGGACAGTTGTCATATTCCTGTAGCTCTGCTGTGAGAGGTGATAACTCAGGAGGTGATTGGGGGGAAGGGCTGGAAAATGTACTTCTTCATTTGTTATTGAACTGTAACACTCTATGAAAACTACCTTCTAAAGGCTACCTGAAGAGGTGGAATGATGTTGGATGCCATAGGGTAAGCACAGGCTGTTACTTGATTGTCCTTGACATAGACACCAACCACAACCTTGAAGATCCTTAGAACTTGACACCAGACTACTGGCCGCAAATTTATAGCTTCCTTTGACTTCTTGGGGGTTCAGGGAAACCTAAGAATGCTTCACAGAATCCAGGCAGGTGCTACACTTAGAATTACAGCTTCATCTTGAAGGTTAAAAAAATCAAGACTAGCCAAACAAAGAAACTAGACAGGAAGTCAGGAGAGAGGTCTGAAATGCTCATGTACTCAGGAAAAGTCACCATCTCAGTACATGGTGTGTGTCACCCTCCAGGGAGGCTCAGCAAGCCCCAGCATCCAGACTCTGCTGACGATGTCTTTGTTCTGCCTAACTCACTGGCATGTGGGGTTGGAAATGGCTTCTATGGTTAAGAGTGCTTGTGTGATCATCATGAAAGTTAGAGTTCGTATCCCACTACCCACTTAACAATCTGAATATCCTACAAACCCCACTAACTTTAGTTCCAAGGGACCTAACACTCTCTTCTAGGCTCTTTATATACACAAGCATACACACATATGCATACATTAAAGAAAATATGTCTTAAAAAACATCATTGACCTGAGACTGAGCTCAGCCCCTGCCCCTCACCCATTCCCAGAAATCACACACATCTGTCCACAACTGATTCTGACGGCATCTCGGGTCTTCCTATTTCTTCGGAGCCCATGGGAAAAATTCTTTGGGACTTTTCTTAGCCTTCTTCACTACACCCCCACCCACACACATGTATGAAGATGCATTATATTTAGCTAATTGATGCTGCTGGTATCTTATTCCCCTCAGACAAAACGGGGCAGCCCTTCCCTGGTTTCTGTGTGGAAGGCCTGCCTCTTTGTCACAAGGTGACATCAATTCTATAGTGCCATCTATATATCAGAGCTCCCTGTGGGACCAGACATGAGCTAGTCTCCACCTGAAGACCACATGCTTTCTTGATTCCTTTCTACCCTGTTCTGCTTCCTTCACTTCCTTTTCCCCGGAGTATTTCTTTCTTTCACCTGCCCTAGAATCCCTGATTCGGGTGCTGCTTGCCCCTAAGGCTGAGCTCAGATACTCCATAGTCTTTCTTCATGCTTCAGCTGCTCTGAGTGGATTCCTCTCCTGCCAATCAGAGGTTGGACACTTCTTTAATTAATTTGCTGTATGTAAGTAAGCTCGCTTTCCAATGCTATGACAAAGTATCTGAGATGCTTAATTTGCAAAGGGGAAAGGTTGGCTTTTGGCACATGGTTTTGAAGGGTCCGGTGCATGGCTGAGTGGCCCAGTTCCTTTTCAGCCTGGGGTGAGACAATACATCCTGAAAGAAGCATGGATCAAAGCCCCACCTCATGATGAGAACAAGCAAAGGCTCAGGATCCTTCGGTTTACTATCAAGGATGTAGCTCCAGTCACTTAGAGACACCCAGAAGATCCACCTCTCGCAAATTCTATTTCCCCTCTGTAGCTCCACCCTGGGGACCAAGTCTTGAATACACAGACCTTAAGGGGGACAGTGGAGATCCAAAGTATAGCAATGAGTCTATCTGAGTCACTTGATAGTGACATAGCCCACATTATAGTAATGGTTTCACCAACATTTACATAGCTATTTGCCTAGCTCTCATTAAGCATATTAGTACTTGCAGTTTTGTTCTCTACAGTACTGTGATAAAGACTTTGAAAGTTCAAATAATAAATGAGTATGTAAATAAAGCCTCATTTCACGGGATTGTCTAGGTAAAAATCAAATTCCCTGAGAAAACCCATCCACTCAAACAGGTTCCCTTGACCCAGCCCCATCCCTACCCTATACACTGCCTCCTTCCCAAAAGGGAGGTGGAAACAGACAAACGTCAGAGTCAGGGGACACGGAACTATGGTCTGCCTCCTGAGCAATCTGTCAGCATCCACCAAGGTGTGACTGGTCTCTTCTGGGGTTTTCCACTAGTGTCCTCTGCTGAGATGTGCAGCCTCACCTTCTGGTCACGAGTTCCCCCACAACACAGCATCTCTGCATGTGCAAACATGCTCTCAACTCATGTGTGGAACATGTAGGATCTCACAGGTGTCTCAAAAACACAGGTGGGGATCCTGGGCTCACATGCCTGACCTTTTCCGATTCCCATCCATCCATTTGCAGAACTAGGTATACCTAAGGCCTTGATGAATTTAGGATCCCCAAAATGCACTCAGGGACCTCCCATATAACACTGAAACCAGTGAAGGATAAGCTCCCCCACTTCCTTGAAAAGGTCAGGCTCAAAAAAAAATGTCAGGCTGCATTGAATGCCACCTTTCCCATGGCTATTCTTAGACTTCCGTATTAGTTACTTCACTCTGTGACCAAATACTAACAAGAAACAGCTCAAGGTGGGGATGAATTTATTCTGGCATCACGGCAGGAGAGCATGGGAACATGAAGCCACTTGCTTAGCTGCCCACAGACCAGCAAACACAGGCAGTACAGGAAGTGATGTGGGCCATACACCTCACTCTCTTCCTACCTCAAAGACTCTCTTCCTCCAAATAAGTCCCACACCCACACCCAGCTTGTGTGGGGCCGTGTGTTCAAATGCACATACCTGTGGGGACACATTTTACATCTGGCCCTCAACTTTTGTTGTTGTTGTTGTTGTTGTTGTTTTCAGTTTTAGGGATACCTCTTAGCTTTCTTAATAGCAGAAAGTTCTGAGGTGGGGGTCGGGGTACTGATGAAGGACTAGTAGAGAAACGTTGCCAAAATAAGATTAAATATGTTCTAAAACACTTTAAATCATGCTTTTGTTTAGCAATCACTACTTTTGGGAGCAGATAAAAGGAACTTGTCTTAAATACTGCCATTTTGACTTTGGACTTGATTTTACCTAAACTAACCAACTCACTCTCTAAGTAAATAGCGCCCCCCCCCAAACATACCTGTTACTAACCCACTCTCTAAGCAACAATAGTTCCCCAATACATCATACCTGTACCTAATAACAGAAAGAACAAATGAATTTAATTGTTGGGAGAAAAGCACTTACATTCAATGTCAGTTGACAACAGTGGAACACTTGGGAAAGTCCCTAAGACTGAATTCTGATCAGTGAAAATTATAACTAACTTGGCTCAGATGCTTGCTGATTTTATGCTTATAAGCCCTGCTTTAGCACCTACTCAGACTGTACTAAGTTGACAACTCAAAGGAACCATCACTGTTCCTTTTCCTTCAGGGTCCTTTGTGCCACTCATTCCAGCCCCCAGACCTAAGTGTGGAAGTCAGAATCAGAGACAGTTCAATATTCTCTCCAAGGCACCCACAGGTCAGATATCTGTGGGAGAAAATTGTTCATCTCAGAGGAGCACCCAGTAGGTAGCTGGAAAACAGTAAGTAAACTTCTAAACTGGGGATTTTGAGTGTCAAGAGAGGTCTATTGAAAATTGCCCTGGTTACTGTCTACATATCCTGTAAACAAAGCACATGGTCACTCTAAGATGTAGAGACAGAACCGAACCGTGTGAGAGAGACAAGGACAGGCTGCTCTGCATCACATATTAAGTGACTGTGGAGCATTCTGCTATGGGGCCATCCCCCCAGTTATTAGCATTATTATTGGCCTTTAAATATGTCATAGTCAAAGATTTGCTTCATTCTTCAGCATGATTGCCATTGATTTTTGAAGCCCACATCTTCTTCCCCGGGGAAGCACGTCTTCAGCAAAATGATAGAAGGAAATGGGAAAGAAGGATTGAATTTATAGGCATCCATTTTAAGGGCATCACTTTAGGGATGCAGCTGATCTCAGTACTGCGCTTACTCAGAAGGTAGCCCAGGAACCACCCACATCAGAATCATCTGGGACCTGGTAAAAATGTCAACTCCCATGTCCCAAACCAGACCTCCCATGTAGGAATCTCTGGGGACCAACCTGGGAACTGCGTACTAACAAGTTACCTGAAAGTTCTTACATGAAAAGCTAGGCATCCCAAAGGCCAGCAGGCCTCTAAATTCAGGTAGTAGAGGAAACCTCTTACATACGAGGCTGCTGGACATTGGGTTTGAGCTGCTTTGGCAAGGACTTAAAAATAAGATTCCTTGCAACTTGCAGCTTGGAAAGCACGGAGGGTCTTTCTCCCCGACCCCCAACCCCAGTGTATTTCCCTGTCCTGCTTTAACTGTGTGCAGAGGAGGCTCCCGATCTTAGGGTTAGATCTCAGGCTAGAGAAGCGGGCAGGTTCTTGGCAGTGGCATCTGCCACGAGGAGCTGGTAATGGCCTGATTTATGACACTCAGCATGGGACCTGGCTGCTGAGCTCAGTCACTGTGGCTCCCCACGGTGGGGTTCACTCACTGTAACGGGGCTGGAAATTGGAGAGGAATTTACCTCCTGCTGCCGAACATTACATAACAATCAAGGGAAACAGGCAGAGACAGGAGGGAGCCTCCTCCTCCTTGGCTGGCACTAGCAGCCTGGCCCAGCAGAGGAGGAGGGCCTGGGAGAGGTCTGCTGGAGTTTGCTTCCCAGCAGCTGCCTTGGTAATGGGTCCCAGCCTAGCCCAGGCAGAGCTGGCATCCGGGCCAGTGCAGATACAAGCATTGGCCCAGATGCTTCTTAGACAAAAATGGCTGGAGAGAAAGCTCATGTGGAGATCTCGTGCCATGCCTGCAGACTCTCCAGCTACAATGCTCACAGAGACAAGGAGGGCCTCCTTCCTTTACAATAGACTCTGAGATTGACATCTGTATGGGGCAGGGCATGGGACAGGATGAAGACAGGATGGGGTGGGGCCCAAATCATTGCAACCTCATAGGTCATGAGGAAGAGGTTGGATTTTTTTTCTTCCCAGTGACCTGCAGTGTCGCAAATGGGCATATATTCTCCCCAGCTTCCCTTAGTAGCCAAGGCACAGAAGGAGCGAGAGGTGGCTGATTCTGAAAGCCAGCTCTGTGGGGCTCACTCAGGACACAACTCCTAACTCTATCCCACCGCCAACCCCCACCGAGGTCATCACTGCCTTTATTTTATTGACTAAGTATATACTTTACATCCTGATCACAGCCGCCCTTCCCCCTCTCCTCTCCAGTCTCCCCCTCTCACTTCACCTCCCACCCCACCTCCATCCCTTCTCTCCTTTAATGTGAACCCCAGCAGGAATGTAAGTGGGCAATTTGGGGAGGCACAGACTCCCTATCTAGCTCTCATCAGGGTGATAAGACTTTCCTTCCAAAGAGGTGTTCAAAACTCACAGATACTCTCCCACCCTGATGCTCCTCTATTCAGCCAGGACCCACATCCCACTCTCCCCTGCTAGTGGTGGCATCACCTAGAATGTGTGCTGGCACTGGCCTAGCCACTGTCTTTCAATTGGGGAACTTTATCCCCTGGCAAAAAAGCCCAAAGTATAAAATACTTTTACTACCTTTGAATGGCGTCAGTCACTCTGACTAGGTTTGTATTCTATCTGTCTTCTTCCCAGGTGAATTGCAGGTACCCAGAGAGTATATAGTTCATGCTGGACACAGTCCAAACTTGTTCCATGGGGGGGAAAAAGGATGACATCACTTGCATTTGGTTACTGGGTGGGGCCACCTAACATTCATGAGCACCAACTGTGCACCCCACCCTGAAGTCAACGCGCTTAGGATGTCACTGTGAAAAAAACCCATCACAGCTGTATCCCAGCATTGCTCAGAGTCTAATAAGGAACATGAATGTATTAATAGATGTCAATTTACTGAGGTTAACAAAGGTTTGTACTATCACAGGGATTCAAGGTTGTCAGTACACAAGAGACTGAGCTAGTCCAGCAGGCTTCCTGGAGGAGGTGTTCAATGTGGAGGACATAAATAAAAAGTAATAGCTACAACTTGGGGACAGGGAAGGATGGAATTGCCCTCAGGCCTGAAGAATGAATGGCACCTGCAAAGGCCCCCAACAGAGGGCATCTGGCCCCTTGACCCCACCTGTCAGTCATAGCATCTCCACTTCAGCCTGGCTGTCCACACTCCAGGAGCACATTCCTTTAGAAAATAGTGTTTGGCAGCTATAACACAAACGCTGGAAGTCGAGCCAAGCGAATGACCTCAGTGGGCCTATATCAGCTGTTTAAATCTCCACACACAGACTCGAGAGGGTGGCGCAATGACCTGTGAGCCTGGGTGAGGGCCAGAGGTCAGGGGTCAGAGGTGACGGACCAGACACACCACCGTGAGTGGTGAGCCACAGCTAATGAAAGCACAATGCTCGCTTGTTCTCGGCTTGTTTTTCTTTGCTGTGGACTCGATGACGCAGGGTTTGCTGGTGGGACTATCTTGCAGGACTCCAAATAGCAAAGTAGATTCTCAGAAGCAGGCACTTAGGCCAGTGTGGCTTTTGAAACCGACAAAATAGACTCTGTTCGTGTCATTTCATACATGTCTTGCTTCAGCAATGTTCACCGAGTATGTTTAAGACATACCCAGCGCTATACACGTGACAGGAAGTTAAACAGCACGTGATCTCCACCTTCATGAAATCAAAACTGTTAACGTTTTATTCGATACCTACAAGGCAGTCCTCAACATCACATCGGCATCTGCTATCAGCCAAGGAGAGTTTCCTATGCCCTGCAAGTCCTTGCCTCATCTCGAATGTGAGGGATGCGCTCAGAAAGGTTAGGCAACTTATCTAGATCACACAGTAAATGCAGGCATCCTGATCCAAATCTAGGCAGCAGTCGTGGTCCCTGAGGTGAGGGAGCAAACGGAGGAAATTAAAAGAATGCGTAGGTAAATGCTAGCCTGATGGTGTGCCGGGAGGAATTTTCACAGTATAACAGAAAGCAAGCGGGAAAGAATCAAGAAGATTGATATCAAGTCCTACATAAAATACCAGAAATTCTACATGTCAAAAAAAATGCCATAGAAAACTCAGAAGGTAAGTGAGAAATTGGGGTGACAAAGCTTTCTGGAAAGCACTGCCATGAAAGCCAGATTTTGAGTAACAGAAATACAGAAGGACACAAAGACAAAGACATTTGGAAATGGCCTGCGAGATTGCCCCTCAGTCTCCTCTGAGGACCAGAGTTTGGTTCCTAACATCCACAATGCTGCCTGTAAGTGAAGCTGCAGAGAATCTGATGTCTGTAGCCTTGGTGAGTACATGCATGTGTGCCTCACACACAGGCACATGCACAACGAGGAACAAGAAATTCGTTTTTAAACTCTATAAAATGTCCAAAAAGACATTACTATTTACTAAGAAAGAATCTGTAATTAAGAAAAACAACTAGGAAGGAAATGGTGATGTGTCCTGCTTTTCTCTCCTGCTGTGTGACTGGCAAAGGTTAAAAAAATAAAAATAACCCCACAGCCTTGATGTATGGGCTGCGAAATGAGTACGTGTGCCCACTCTATCAGTAAATGTCTGGGGAGCATCGGGCAATATGAATTAGGAGCCTTTAAAAAATTATAACCTTTAACTCAATAATTTCACTTTAGAAATTTATCAGAGGTGCAGACCAAAAAGTGGAGGGTAGGATGTTCGCTGTGGCGTTATTTATAGTAAGGAGGAGCTGTAAATCACAGAGAAGCCCAACAATAGGTGGACGTCGGGATCAATTCTGGTGTAACCAGATGGGAGTACACAGCTATTAGGAATCATATTTTTAAAGCCCACTGAGTAGCATGATCCATCTATTTCATCTCCCCAGAAGGAAGTAGTAAAGATATGGACTACTTCACACGAGGATGTGGTACCCAGGATTCAAGAGAGGGCCGCCGCTTCCCATCTTCTCGCCCGTTTGTCTCCATTTCCCAAACAAGTTTATAGATGATTCTTCTACTTCTTAAGCAAGAGACACAGACCACCACACCCCCCCCCCACTCTTGGCTCAAACTTGCTATCCCCTTAATGCCTTTCTGCAGCAGGAAAAGAAACACCAAAATCAAAAACCACCTCAGAGCTACTTTCAGCTACTGACTTCTTGCTTTCCGTCTTTCCCAAGTGCTGTGATTAATCTCTCCTTACTTAACTTCAGGCCATCTTGACTTGCGGCTAGACCCTGGCAGCTTCCTCTTGATGGGCATCCTAGAGTCTAGCTTTTCTCCAGGTTACATCCTGCTGCAGACCAGAATGACCTTCTGTAACAGGGGCTGGGTCCTGTTTCCACTCCCCTCCAGATCAGGAGCTGAAGCTTCGACCTTTCTTTAATAGTCCCTCTAGGTCCGTGAGCACAGAGGTCTCACTCCTCCTCCTCCACAGACCTCAGAACTACGATTCCCCATAGCTGTGTATTTCCATCTGGATCCACCAGAGCTGCTTCAGGGGCTTGTGAGCTCCTGAGAAGAAATCCCCAACATCCTCACTCTGTAGTGTAAAATGAGAGCTTCCAAAGGAGGAAAAGATTTGGATTGTAATGATGAGAGCCTTGATTTGTACAGAAAAATCTGAGGTTGAACCACATACAACCAGTCTGGATTTAAAACACACACACATATGTATACATATATATATTAAATGTATTAAATAGGTGGTTTAACATATATGTGTATATATATATATATATATATATATATATATATATATATATATATATTATACATACTTATTTTTGTTTAATAGTTTAATAGTTTAATTATTTGTTCCTGTACTTAATTGTCTCCCCACCCATATCTGCCACTCAAATGACTCCCTGTCAACTTGTCACGTGGCAGTGCTCAACACACAGTAGGTGCTGAATAGTGGCTGTGGATGGCACAGAGATCATCAGACCCAGACACACACCAACACCCCGAGACCCCAGACTCACAGCCTCCCCTCTACACTAAGTTTGTGATTCTCTCTTATTTAAAGGATGGTGAAGAGGCTATGACCTGAAAAAAAAAATCAATGACTGTCTGCTAATAAAGGCCCTTATGCAGTAAATGTGCTCTTGGGAAGCCGGCTCCTGCCCTCTCCTCAGCTTTGGCCTGATGCCCCGGAGTGATTTACTCTGCGGTAACATGATGGAGCCTCCACCATGGAAGGGAATTAAATAAAAATGCAATAAAAGAGGACAAAATCAATCTGCTTACAGTTTTGTTTAATAAAAATTCATGAAGGATGGGCAGGCAGGCCCATAAGCAATGTACCAGTTCTGCTGGGAGCTGGCTGGGGACACACTTAGGCTTCAGGCATGGGGCAGGGGGCTCAGCTGGAGCCCTCTAAGCAGACCTCCCACCCTGCACACTGCTGCAAGCTGGGTCCTGCTGCCAGGCCATAGATCCAGGCCTGCCTCGTTGAAAGAGGGACGAGCCAGGTGAGGGAGTACTGATGGAAGAATGCCTGCAAGCCAAAGGATATGAGATCTTTTTTATGGGTTCCATCTCCCTAAAACCATGAAGCTCCACATGGTCTGGAATGACTTACATTGCCTCTCAAGCCTGACCAACCAAGTGCTTCTTAGAGTAAAAACTATTTCAAGCCACAAAATAAATTTTTTTAATCATGTGGTTATATACTCAAGATTCCACATCTTGGGATGGAAGTATCATACTACATATTTTCAGTAGAGACTGGGGAGATAGATCAGTGGGTAACGTGCTTACTGCACAACCCTCAAGGTCCAGACCCAGACCCTAGGCACCGTCTGAAAGACTGAGCATGAGGGTCAGCCCTGAAACACTTGCACTGGAAAATAGAGATAGGAGGACCCCAGAGTCTAGCGAGGCAGCCAATCTAATTAACAAGCTCCACATTCAGTGAGAACTCCTTTCTCAAAAACGAAGGTGGAAAGAGACTGAGGGAGAAATGTACTATCAATCTCTGACTTCCATGGAGACATACATTCACAAATATGCATGTACACCAATATCACACACACACACACAAACACACGCACACCTCCAATGATCTATGCTAAATCTGACCCATCACTTGTTTTTAAAATACTTTTTATTGGGACCCAGCTTCTTTTTTTTTTTTTTTTTTTTCTGAGACAGGGTTTCTCTGTGTAGCCCTGGCTGTCCTGCAACTCACTTTGTAGACCAGGCTGGCCTCCAACTCAGAAATCTGCCTGCCTCTGCCTCCCAAGTGCTGGGATTAAAGGCGTGCCTCTAACCCCGCTTTTGTGCCACACCAGCAGAGTTGGAAAAAGTCATACACAACAGAATTGAAAAAGACAGGCAAAGCCTAAACATTGGTTATCTTGCCATTTGTAAGAAAAGCTTAAAATCTCTGATCTACACTCCAAGGTTAATGACAAACAGCCCTAGTGGTTCTCACACCAAATCATTTGTTCATTCAACAACAACAACAACAATGAAGGCCTAAGCCTGGCCCCATTCTGAGGCTGCAGGGAGCAGAGATGATGATCTCCTTCAGTTCCAACCCTGGCCCTTAGATTTAACCCCGGGCCTCTTTAAGGTTGGCTCTACCTGTTTCCTTCCGTTTCATAGCAAAGCACCATGGCCCAATGACTTAAAACAGTGGCCATTTGTTGTCTGTCTATGTAAAAACTCCAGATGGGGCAGGCAACGATTAGAGCATCAGCCAGGCTGAGCTCTCATCTAAAGGCTGGAGAAGGGATTCTCTTCCACACTTATTGAGGTTGTTGGCAGAATCCAGCTTGTTCCAGCTTTAGGCCTGGACTCCTAATGTTACTGCAGACCATTAGCCAGGAAGTTCGCCCAACCGCTGGAAGATCTCACAGGCCTGCCTGCGTGGCCCCTTCCTCTTCAAACCAACCACACACCACATGTGGAACCCATCTCCTGCTTTGAGTCTCTTGCTTCCCCTCTGCCAGTTTCTGGGAAAGCTCTCTGCCCTTGAGGGCTCTTGTGACAACACTTAGTCTAACTGGTTAATCTCTCCATTGTAAGGTCAAATTGACACATAATCATGAGAGTGACAGCTCATGCTTGCACATATTTGGATATACTGCTGGTCAGCCGGCTGGACTTCTATCCACCTGTATAGAAGACCAGATGAGAAATTCCACTGTTGGCAATCCCCAGGCCCTTAAATGCCCATAGCCTATAGGCTGGGCTGCTGGAGCCAAACTTGGTGGACCGAAACCCTTACAGCCCTAAGCTCTGAGAGCTCGGAACTTATGGCTCCAGGCTTTCAAAGCCAACAACTTATATACTCTAGGAACTTGGGTTAGCGACTCACTGGGCTGGGCTCCCAGCACTTGGCAACTATTGTGATTCTCAGCTTTTGGCAGAAGTGGAGGTCCAGCAGATGGCAGCAGGCAACAACAGGGTGCCTTCTACTATCCCGTTCCTTAATTGATCTCTGGTTCATGGACCCTTAGCCTCGTAGCAACAAGTGTCACGGCACTAAGGCCGATTGTGTCAGAATCCTCAGCTATTGACAGCGGATACAGAACTCAGGCCCAAGGTAGCAGATATCTTCAGCTGCCGCCTGGACACTTCCAATGATCAGGCCCACAGTTTCTCCAACTCAGCTCTTCTCTACTGCTCTGTGTTGTTTCTGCCCCAGCTGCTCGATGGAGCTCTCTGTCTGCCCTAGCACTGCTGGCGCCGTCCTTTTTCCACACCCACTACTCAACTGCTGCTTCCCCCAAGCCCCCTGCATGTTACATGTTTGATACACTCTGCTAAATATAAAAATCTAAAGTAGGCAAGAAAAGACTGCTCAAAAGAAGCCTTCTATTGGGCCTAATATTGCAATGCCAGGGCAACACAAGAGGGTGTCTCCTAGCTAGCTCACACTGAGTTGGAACAGTCTGCTTATGCAGCCAGATAAGGGGTACAGCAAGGGTGTCTGTACCCATCATAGCAGTCCCTCATGCAAACGAGGGACTATGCTTATACCAGTCATGGGCTTCTTTACTGGGCCACCAAAAGAAGTGCCCACCTACCTTAGGCTACCCAGCTTGGGTGGAAATGGCTGTAGAGTCATCTAGAGTTTACCAAGGCTTAGAATGGACAAAGACACTATCCAGGGCAATCTATTTTAAACCATTGTGGTGGGGAACGGGGGCTGCAGTGATGACTGGAAGGTTAAGAGCATTGGTTGCTCTTCCAGAGGAGCTGAGTTTGATTCCCAGCATCTGCTTGGTAGTTCATCGCCATTTGTAACTCAAGTCCCAGGGGATATAACACACTCCTCTATCCTCCACAGATACCAGGAACAGTTGTATACAAATCAGTTGTATCTAGGCAGTGCCTACAAGAACCAGAGTTGTGCTTCAGCAGCAAGCAGCAGTAAGTGCTGTGTAACTTCTTCAAGGTATATACAGTGTTCAGAGTGCCAACATCAGGGTATCCCAGAT
Source organism: Mus minutoides (assembly GCA_902729485.2). Taxonomy (NCBI): domain Eukaryota; kingdom Metazoa; phylum Chordata; class Mammalia; order Rodentia; family Muridae; genus Mus; species Mus minutoides. The sequence continues at coordinate 1,533,041 of LR749747.1, read as the reverse complement.
GACCACTCAGCGGACAGTCCTTTGCTCAAAGCACGTGGTAGAGCAGGGTGAGCCAGATTATCCAGCTTCTTCACCCCACACACACTTTAGCCTATGTAAAGGAAAGTAGAGATGAAGAGACATAGTTAGAATCAAGACTCAGCAATATCAATCAACTACCATGCTAAACTCCCACTCCAGTGGGCTCAGGAAGATTTGGTTACCTCTAGTCTGTCTCAGATGTGAAAGTACAGCCTTTCGAAGACACATTTCAGAAATTCCGCCTGCCAGAGAGAGAAGTTACATAGTTGGTAGGATGTATTAAGTAGTCATAACAAGCACACACACACCCCCCCGCCAGATTTTAGTAGATTAAAAGTTAGACCTAGATGTACTTTCACTTAAGTGTCCCAGGGGTTGCGGGGCCAATGTCAGGAACTTTCATTTTTAACACATAGCTTCCAAAGGATGCTACTTGCTGTCGGGATAAGTCAAGGAGCGTGAAGACAAATACAATCACACAGGGATAAAGGGGAAAGCAAGGGGCAGAGGAGGGCTGGGACATGACATCAAGCTCTTCTGATTGTATCTATTGGCAAATGGAGCTGTACAGGAATGGAGACATTGGTCTAGAGACAGAGAGCATCTAATCTAGGAATAGTAGAGGAGCAGAAGAGACCCAAGCACTCCTTCCTCCACGCTTACAAGAGTCACCTTCTAAGAGAAAACAACTCTGAAAAGGACAGGAAAGCTCCAAGAACAGCGAAGGCCACACAGGTCATCAAATAAAAATAATACAGAGCTGAGTACCACATGCTCACCATTACTGCTACAATGTGGGAGAGAGATGGTGGCCTCTGATGGCCTCTGATGGCCAGTAGCAATCTTCTTCCTATGAAGGTGTCAGTGAACTCACCGAGCTTCTTGACATCTGATTACAGCTTTGGTCCCTGGGACCATCTATGTTGATGTATTCTAATTTTCTAATGTTTTCATTGCATTTTTAGATTCCCAAGCTAGTTCTTCCTTAGAAATTAATTTGCAAAAAGAAAATTTTAAAGCCATGTACCAAAGTAGCCAAATAAGCAAGTAATAGCTATTAAAGGGGAGTGTGAGTACATTTGAATAAATCAGAGAAATCTTGTATATGGAGGTTGTTTACTCTCCATGGGATGCCAGAGTCAGAGCTTACCCAGGCCTGATTCACAGCATAGCTCAAATTTTACACTTAGCAGATACCTTCCAATTGGAAGTGAGAGAAATTGGCATCTATATTAGAATTTTTTTTAAGAATGTTTTATTTTGAGCTGGGAGGTGGTGGCGCACACCTTTAATCCCAGCACTTGGATGCAGAGGCAGGTGGATTTCTGAGTTCGAGGCCAGCCTGGTCTACAAAGTGAGTTGCAAGACAGCCAGGGCTATACAGAGAAACCCTGTCTTGAAAAAACAAAAATCAAACAAACAGACAATAAAAAACAAGAATTTTTTTATTTTACGTCTATGTTGTGTACCTGCATGAGTTTATGTGTTCTGTGTATGCGAAGGTATCTGCAGAGACATTATATCCCCCAGAACAGGAGTTGGGCTGTTGTGGACTGTCCATGTTAGCTGCAGGGAAGTGAGGATGGATGCTCTGCAAGAGGAATGGGTTCTTAGGCACTGAGCATCTCTCCAGCCCCTGTACTAGAACAGTATCAGACATCACAGTGACATGATGCTGCTGGATAACAGAAAGATGAGCCTGGCAGGAAGCACATCTAGATGAACGCAAAGAAGACTTGGTAGGAACAGGTCCTATGACAGTGAGAGCCCTGGCAAACAAGAGGTCAATAAGTAAAGAAGAAAAAAAATATATGGTGTGGAAATTCAAGAACTTGTTAATCAGATTTTTGGAAGAGAAGAAAATAGAGATAGTAGATTAACATCTTAATTGCCAAGTCTGAGTGAAACTATTTTGAGCAGAGTGAGGGGGAAAGCGAGAGCTGTTGGGAAAGGAAGACAGAGAGTTCAGTTGAGGACATGTTTCGAGGGACTGCATTTGACAATATTGGCTCCCCGGCAGCTGACCGTGCCAAAAGGTGCTGTCTTCGTGTTCTTCGCTCAGAAATGCCACTCACAGAAATAAGGGTTAAAATTCAAGAGCTAAGTGTAGGGAAGGGGGACGCAGCTGAGACAGGGAGGCATGTCAGAGAGATCAATGTGCTGAGATGGGCATCCCTGCGGCATTCCAAGAGGGGGAGGATGCAGGAGGGGGAGAGTCATAAGAGTGTCAAGTGTTGGGCATCAAAGGTCATAGGACACAGGGATGATGACACCTGGCATAACATAGTTTGGGAAGCCAGAACATAGTTATGACCTCCACAGATATAAAAACATGGCTCACAGTAAAGTGGCTCCAGGAGCCTACAAGGCTGGATTTGGACAGGCTCTCTTGCACCCTGAGTTGTATAGAATTGATGACAACAGATACGAGAATGGAGACATTGGTCTAGAGACAGAGAGCATCTAATCTAGGAACAGTAGAGGAGCAGAAGAGACCCAAGCACTCCTTCCTCCACGCTTACAAGAGTCACCTTCTAAGAGAAAACAACTCTGAAAAGGACAGGAAAGCTCCGAGAACAGCGAAGGCCACACAGGTCATCAAGCAAGGACAAAACCTAGGGAGCCCTCTCGGGTGAGATGAGAGCTATCAGACCCTCAGGTGACATCACCCAGGTGACATCAGGGCTAAGACAGGACGTACAGGAGAAAGTACGGGTTCTCAGCTGGGAAAAAGATCAGTTCGGTGAGGTTGAATCCAGAGGCACTAAAGTATGTCCATGTAGCCTGTGTCAGGAAAATGCGAAAAAGCCAGCTGTCTTTGGGCGAAGGTGCTAAGAGTATCTCCAGGTGCTGAGAGATTAGGGGGACAGTAAAAGGACTGGCTATGGTGTAGTTATTGAGCAAGCTAGGGATAAGGACCTTCTCCTGTCTCACAGCCCAGCACCTAGAATCATTCTGCATGATTGACCCAGCTGCTCTCCTTGGCAAGAGTCCTCAGCTCAAGAGTGGCTTGCGCAGAAAGCTAGCAGTTTGTTTGATTCTTCCCCCCCCCCCCCAAGGCTGTCTCCTCCAGTCCATGGTAAGCTGTCTTCATAACTCCGCTCTGCCTGCCCTGTTCCTCTCAGGGGCTTTGGCCTTCGCAGTCTGATTCATTTAAAAGACTGCAGAGGCCCGAGGCCTGGCGAGAGTCCAGTAGTGGGGGACACGCAGTCCCAGAAGCCAGCTACAGAGTGAGGACAGGTCCCATCTCTCCTGACCCTCTCAAATATCCTCAGGCCCACGAGATGCAGGCTGGCTTGGGTCCTTACATAGAGGAGAGGCAACGAAAGATGGAAGGGAGCCCCCTGCCCCTTCAGAGGTAGCATTCCATCCATCAGGACCAGGAGAACCTCTGACTTGTGGGTCAATGGTGTCATTTGAACCAGCCCAGACTCAGCTCCCTCTTCCAAAGCTTTAGCTCACGTTTTCTTCCCTGTCCTGTGCTTCCACAGCCTCACCTGCTCCTTTCTGTTGTCCCTCCCTTCTCAGACTTTAGCTGCCTCTGTGTGATCTGGAGAGCCTGTGACAGCAGACTCTCAGGTCCCACCCATAAAGTGTCTGATTGGGGGAAGGACTGGGTGGGGCCTGGAAGTTTCCATTTCTAACAGATTCCCGACTGACATTCTGGCTGCTGACCAGGGTCCATTCACAGGGAGACACTGTCTTAGTTACTCTAACCCTGGTTGGTGAGAGGTTGAATCGGCCTCAAGGGCAACCCCCAGGCCCTGCCCAGGCTCCAAGTCCAATCAATGACTATTGATTTCACTGAACATAAGCAGCGAACAGCAGAGAGTTGGTTGACTTTAGTTTCCCATGAACAACTGGGTCCGTTATAATCAGACCTACTGAGTCTGTGGGAAATTCAAGAGTGTAGGCAGAGCAAAGGGACCAGGGAGATAAGCCTGCACAGCACACACTGATTCCTGATCTTCATGGTGCTGCTTGCTAGGTACATGAACTTGGATGGTTCCTTCAGCTTCAGCACCTCACTTCCCTCAATTATAAACTGGGTACAGTAATTCCCTTCAGTTGGGATACCACTTAATTAAATAAGGACTAAGGTAATATGCCTAGCACAAGTCTGACCTCTTTGCAAGTTGGAATAACAGCTCAGACCTGAAGTTAAACCTTTTGTCTAATAACCTTAGTGTAGCAGAAGAAGCAAGGAGGAAGAAAGAGATGCAGATACCTATGGAGAGGTGGTTGCTATAAGCCTAGTGACCTCTAGAACCCCAAGATGGAGGAGGAATATGGCACAGAACTTACAGGCCCCCAGTCACTTACAGAACAATGTCACTAGAAGAGGGTAGACACAGCTAATCCGGAAACCTTTATTCATAGGAGGGTCGTGCGTAATTTGGACGCCCAAGGGTGAGAATCATACACAATGATACCATCTTCAGCTCCCAGTTCCAATCTGCAGTTAGCCTTGCCCTGCGGAAGCCTCTCTCCTGGGACTCCCGTGTATCCAGGGGACAGAACAAGGGAGGCCTGATAGGCAGGTCAGTGCAGTCGATGTTGGAGAGAGACCCTCTTGAGTCCAAAATGACAGTGTGTACTGGCTGGCACTGTGTTTCACTGTGTGAGCCTCAGCCAAGTATATAGTTCAAATGACACAACTGTCCCATGATCTAGCAAATCAAAACTACAGCCTTCCCATGCAACCTCAAACAGTTGGTCACCCTAGGACAGCACACCAGGCTAAGCCAATCCCCACGCTCCCAGGCAGTTCAGGGAGATTCTCCTGGCCCCTGTCAATGAGCCACTGCATCCTAAACTAGGCTCTGTACTTCCTCCAGGAGCTAAGTGATCCCAGAATGCCAGGATCTCTGTACTAAGGATAGAGAGATTCAACAAGGCTTAGAGAGGGCAGAGATGGAATGTGAGCCCACTGTCAAGCTCTCAGGACATCATACACAGGACGGATTACACACCCAGGGCCAGGAGGACTGAAGATAGAAATTGTCTCTGAGGGTCCGGCCGGACTAAGAGGAGGGAGAAAGTGACATCCTGGTGATGAATAATTCAGAGAGAGGAAGCCAGGGGCAGGAGGAGCTGCCGCGGGGCCCCTAGCCTGTTCTCAGCCAGTCTTTTCCTGGGCAGGAAACCTCCCAGCTGAGCCTGGGAAGCAGTTATCACTGGTGGGTGATTAAGTTACTAATCCTTCAGGGAGAAGACATTTAGAGGCCCATATTAAAGCAGTGCGAGGCAAAATTACATTCCGTTTCAATTTAGTTTAGCAATTCCCGTGATTTAGTTAAATGAAAAGCAATTGTTCTAATTAATAGTATTGAATGTTATTCATCAAAAGTGTCAAAACAGCTCCATGGCCGCATTTGTAACCCATTCTCCTGTCAGAGGTATGGATAATTTTCCAGGATGGTATGAGGTTCTGAGAGGGTGTAAGGGCTTTGGGTGGCAGGGGCATGGGGGTGTCAAGGACATGTACATGGAGTGTGTACATGTGACCTGAGTGTGGCTATATGGGTCCATACATCCTGTAGATATAGGAATCCTAACTGCACCTAACCTAGGTGTACATATGTATATGCAGTTGTGCACACAGGTCAGTGTGCTTGAAGAACTGAGCACGTGTGTGTGTGTGTGTGTGTGTGTGTGTGTGTGTGTGTGTGTGTGTGTGTGTCTGTGTCTGTGTGTCTGTGTCTCTGTGTATTCATGGCCATGTACATGGATTATGAGTGTGCATAAGTGCCTCCAGAACTCGTGTATGAGGGTATGTGCCTGTGTGTGAATTGACACGAGTGCACACAGGAACTTAGAGAGTTGTAAGTCCGTATTGTGGAGGTGTGTGTACATCAGTGATTGTGAAGATCTGTTGCTATCCAGGAAGACACAGACATTGTGAGCAGACATCTGCATGGAGGTTGCAGGGTGGCTCCATGAGGATGTGGATGGATCACGGCAAAGGATGAAGGGAATCTGTCACCCCAGGGATTTAAAAGCAGGCACAGCCAGTTCCTTCCCCTTCCCTATGTCACAATAAGTGATTTCTTGTTGCTGAGACGCTGTCATCTGAATGTAGGGGCTGAGACTTTTTCTCATGCTCACTGCTGTATTCTCAGCATCAAAAGGCGACCTTGGCATACAGCAAGCCTCCATAATACATCTTGATAGACTGTATTAGTGATGGATGCATGAGAAAAGTGGCATAGATATCAGGACACAGGCATGGCTTGATGGAAGGATGGCTGGTTTGTTAAGAGGATAGGTGGGGGAAGGAGAAGAAAACCTGGATGGATGGATGGATGGATGGATGGATGGATGGATGGATGGATGGATGAAAGACTATAAGGCCCTCTGGGGCTTGCAGTCATGAGTGAGTTCCCAGTCTTATCTCAGTGTAGAGCCCAAGTTTCTTTGGCCCTCAGCATCGTTCTACAAAACCTCCGTGGAAAATTCCATCCTGGACAGTCAGCAGGCTCAGACGCCTCACAAGTTGCCAGAATCAACCAAGGCCAAATACTGCAGAGCTCAGAGCAGAAAGGGCAAGGAATTTTTTTTTTCTGAGACACTGGGAAAAGCTCAGTCTTGCTGGGATAACAAGAAAGAAACCAGGCCAGGCAGGCCCTATGGGATTTTTAAATAAAGAAGAGCCCTCCAGGAGATCCTCTACCTTCAAGCCGGGATGCCTGCCTCTGGTTTATGATCCTGGGCTGTTGGTGCTCCCCAGACTGCCCTCCCTATCCCTGGTATTCTACCTAGCCCACACCTTCCTCAGTGGGGAAACTCATGTCCATCCTGTCTTCATGGCCACGCAGCTCACCTCTGAACCTTCACAGCCTTAAGGTGATAAAGATATCTACACTAGGCTCCCATCCCCTCTGTCCCCACCTCCTATTCAGACCTGGATCTTGGATCTCTGCAGAGTTTACCAATCCTGGAGATGCCCCCAAAACACTCTCCACCAGGTTATAAGTCCTCCCACAGACATGTTGAGCTGAGGCAGCAGTTAACCTGGCCCACCTGCTGTCATGGCCTGCCCCCTAGTGGTTCTCTCTGGACATACACTATCCCCATCATGGCACCAGCCTGATGCCCCTATTCCAGTTCCAGCCAAAAAAGGATGGAGTCTTTTGACAACCTCTACAATGCCTCCAACACACACACACACACACACACACACACACACACACACGAAGGTCCTGAAGTGCCCAGAGTTTGGGATGTGCCAGACAGCTCCAGGCTGCCCACGCAAGTGTCCATCCATCTTGATGGTGATTAGCACACAGGGGAAGTGTTAGGGTGTGACCTCTGAACTCACTGAGCTCATAAAGACAATAGCTAAGACTGTGACAAGAGGCACCAGGCATCCTGTCTATTTTGGGGTAGCCCCAAGCATAGCTGGTCAGAACCAAGGGCATCCTGGAGCGCATTAATCTACGTAGGAGTGACAGAGACAGGATAGAGGGTCCAGGAGACCTTCCGCCAGACGTTTCCTCCCAGCCTTCCAGGCTCTGCTCTCTGCCTCACTCATGGAGCCCCTGGCCCTGGCCTCCGGACACCCAACTTGCCAGCTCTCTATGGCAGAACAGCGACCTTCCTCTCCTCTCAAAGTTTTTTTTTTTTTAATTTTTAACTGAGAGATTAGAGGCACTGGCTTTTGGGGGGGGGTTAGTCTTTGTTCTGACTCTGAAAATAGCAAAGCAAGAAGGGAAAACACCCCCTCTCCCACCCAGGCTGGGGTAATGGAGGACCTACCTGAAAACAGCCTCTGGTTTGCACGGTCCAGGCTCTATAGAATTCAGGAGGATCAAAAGCTTAATTGCTAGAGTCTTGGGCCCAACAACTGGCTAGACACAGGAAGTTCTTCCTTACATATACAGCTGCTGACTATCCTTTTCTCTTCTCTCTTCTTGCTTTCTCTATTAGCTGGTAAATAGATTGAAAATGGCCATGATGGAAATATTTGTATCATGGAAACTGCCTAATGATATGAAGTAAGCTATTATCAATGAAGCAGGCTTAAGACCCTTCCTATGTCCAGGCAAAATGTCAAGGATCCCAAACACCAGGGTCAGAACTGTTTTAGAGCCACAGGAGCTTGGACTGTGTGCTGGACGTAGTTCCCAGCGCCCTAGTGCCACCATATCTGTGTCTGCAGTGTCAATCCTGGAAGCACAGGGCATTAGGTCTGTCCTAAGAGTCAGGAGAGATGGGTTCTGCCTGTGAATAGTACTCGTAGCACTAGAGCTTACAAACCCTTCACTGTCCACCGGTAAAATGGGGGCAGGAGTACTCAGCACAGGACAAGAACTTCATAGGACAGTCAGGAGGAGCAGGAGTACTCAGCATAGGACAAGAACTTCATAGGACAGTCAGGAGGAGCAGGAGTACTCAGCACAGGACAAGAACTTCATAGGACAGCCAGGAGGAGCAGGAGTACTCAGCATAGGACAAGAACTTCATAGGACAGTCAGGAGGAGCAGGAGTACTCAGCACAGGACAAGAACTTCATAGGACAGTCAGGAGGAGCAGGAGTACTCAGCACAGGACAAGAACTTCATAGGACAGTCAGGAAGAGCGAGAGTACTCAGCACAGGACAAGAACTTCATAGGACAGTCAGGAGGAGCGGGAGTACTCAGCACAGGACAAGAACTTCATAGGACAGTCAGGAGGAGCAGGAGTACTCAGCACAGGACAAGAACTTCATAGGACAGTCAGGAAGAGCGGGAGTACTCAGCACAGGACAAGAACTTCATAGGACAGTCAGGAGGAGCAGGAGTACTCAGCACAGGACAAGAACTTCATAGGACAGTCAGGAGGAGCGGGAGTACTCAGCACAGGACAAGAACTTCATAGGACAGTCAGGAGAAATAGACTATTGCATGGCAAGCATTCAGACCCTAGCCAGCACTATGGGATCTAGTCAGCAGTACCTGCTTCTTCTCATCGATGCCCATCATTGTTTTTGCAAGTAGTATCCTTACTTCCTTCACATAGGATTTCAAAGCTAACCCAAGACTGGACACTTCGGGCACATGAAAAGGTCTTGGTCCTTTCCCCTTACACTGGGTGCCTTGAAGACATGCAGCACCCAGGGATGACCAAAGAGGCAGTATCCACTCAAATCCTCAGAGAAAGAAGGACTTCACAATCTGCTTAATCAGTCGTGTCAAACAAGCAAACAAACAAAAACAAACAAACAAAGATCTCTTTTTTAGTTTTAATGTTGTCATGGATTTTTCAAGGGCTTGTTTCTCTCTCTCTCTCTCTCTCTCTCTCTCTCTCTCTCTCTCTCTCTCTCTCTCTCTCTCTGGGGGGTGTATGTGCATGTATGCATGTGTGTGTGTGTGTGTGTGTGTGTGTGTGTGTGTGTGTGTGTGTGCATCTATGGTGTGTGTTAGATAAGTGCACACAAATATAATTGATGATAAAAGCATAAAATCCAGTGTGAGGCTCCACAGCTTTGAAATTGATATTCTAACTGTATAAAAGTTTATTGAGATACATAGACTGGCTTAACTTCATTGTGTGATTTTTTTATTTGCAAGTTCTTTATAATAAAAGATTTTTATTTTTCTATTAAAAGAATCCAAGGGGAAATCTCTGGCACACAATTCTCAGCACATGTTTGTCTTCAGTCTTCTATGTCACCATGCAGAGCTTCTGTATAGTGACCCCCAAACCAGGACACTGTGTTGCTTACTGCCAAGAAGAACCAGATGTAAAAATCTACTGCTCAGTTATTCAATTAGACCTGGAGCTGTAGTGTCTGTACTTTTTCCACGGGGCAGTCACAGCTATCTTTGCCACTTTTCCATTACTGTGATAAGACACCATGACCAATATACCTTATAAAAGAAAGGATTTGATTGGAAGATTATAGTTGCAGAAGGTTCCAGTCCACGGCCAGTATGTTGGGCAATATAGGAGCAGGCAGGCAAGTATGACACTGGAGCAGTAGCTGAAAACTTACATCTTGATCTCCACAAGTACAAAGCAGAAAGAGATGCAGAGATCTGTCACTGGAAATGATGTAGACACCCCTCTTCTATCAAATCCACACCTCTTAATCCTTCCCAAATAGTTCCACCACCTGGGAACCAAGTATTCAAATATATGAGCCCCTGGAGATCATTCTCAATCAAACCACCACACAAGACTATCTAGACAGCAACATAACCAGGAGGTAGCACAATAGAAACAAAATCAAACAAGGACAGATGTGTCCAATAGTAACAAAATCAAACAAGGACAGATGTGTCCAATAGTAACAAAATCAAACAAGGACAGATGTGTCCCAAAAAAACCTTGTCTTGGCACAAGACCAAAATGATGAAGTCTTCTTATGATGAGTACTTGAAGAGAGATGGAATCACCAAATCCTAAGCCCTTCCCAGCATGTATGTGATTACTTTCATGGGCATGCATGCATACAGATTTGAGTGGCTGCATGGGTAATGGCTTGGGCAGATGCATCAATAGAACTTTTCACCCGTGGAATTTCAATAATCATACATACCACGTTAGTCTGCACTTCCTGGTGGGTGTGATGGTTAATATTTTTCACTTGACAAAATCTAGAATCTCCTAGAAGCCAAGCGTGTAAGCATGCCTATGAAGCGTATAAATATTAGGTTAGCCTATAGCATGTCTACAATGAGTGGTCTAGAATATGTTACTTGAGCGGGAAAGACCCACCTTAACTGTGGGTGATAGCATCCTGTGAGCTGAGGTCCTTTGCTTCATACGAAGAGAGAAGGCAAACTGAGCACTAACATTCCCCTCCTCTCCCCCTCCCCCTCCTCTCCCTCTCCCTCCCCCTCCTCTCCCTCTCCCTCTCCCTCTCCTTCCCCTCCCCACTCCCCCTCCCACTCCCCCTCCTTCTCTCCTTCCTGACTACAGATCTACAGATGCAATGTGACCAGCTACCCTGAGTTCCACTGCTGTGATTTCCCTGCAATGATGGATTGATCCCTTGAGCTGTGTGAACCCTGACTCCTTAAATTGCTTCTTGTCAGGTGTTTGGTCACAACACTGAGAAAAGTAACTAATTCAGCACATGTCCGTGACAGGATAGGTATATGCACACACGTGCACTTATGTATAACTTGAGTAGGACCCTGGGCTGATGTATGCTAGCATAGGATGTTATTTGTGGATCAGGGGACGAGGGTAGCTCCAGGCTTCGATGTGTGTCACTATACCTACATGCAATGTACAGGTGACTGTGGCTGTGTGAGTGTGCACACCTGGGCATATGTGATTGGGTAGACTTTTAGAAACAGACAATACAAATAATCGTGCATAAACAAGACGGTTGGGAGGAGGGGGTGACTTAAACACTTAGGCAGACAAACACCCCCCCCCACACACACACACAAGGATTTTGGAAGCTCTCATTGTATACAAATAATGTATATGCTAATTACAAATGACTCCTTTCTGCTCATTAAAGCAGAATTGCAACTCTGTGTTAGTCCGCTTCTGTTACTCTACACACTTGAAAGTAATAAGAAATGGCCTAGGGGTCAAGCAGAAACTCCCATGGGGCTTCAGAAAGCCATCTCAGGCCTTGTAAGTGGGTCACCCAGACCAGCAGCCAAGCGTCAGTATGGACTCCTCGGTGCAGCTCCACCTTCACATCCAGTCGCCACATCCCATCACGCTCACCTCCTTTGTCCTACCTCTGTGAGCACTGTGCTGGCTCTGCCCACTCCTCTTCTGTGACAGCCCCTGCCCCAGAAGGTTGCACACGTTTCTTCTCCATTGGCTGCAGAAATTGTGACCCCCGACCACAGTTCCTATCCATCCACAAGAGGCTGCGGGTGACTCTAACCATTCACAGCCTCTTTCCACTATGACATCACTGCTAACCAAAACTCAAATCCCACAGCTTATCCCACCACGGCCTGAGTCCTGGACACTTACCAGCAGCAAGTAGTGACTCCTAGGTGGCTTCCCAAATCCATTTTTTACCTGGTTAAGTACCCTGGGCCCAGACACAATTTTCCTTGGTCCCCAGTGACCTTATCTCTGCTCTGTCTGGGTTGTATGGACAGTGTTCATCTATCTAGCTCTGCTGCAGGGATCCACACTCACTAATAAGCCATCCTCACATCTCTGTCTGCTGTAGTTGAGCATTTCTGGTGGCTTGCTCCTTATCTCCCTTTAACTAGACTCCAGGAAGAAGTTTAGCTGTGTTGACTTCTATGTGTTCAGCCCTAGGATAGATTCTCACACAGAAGAAACAGAAAATGTGAGCGAGCAGAAAAAGAATTTACTGGATGACTTTCTTTTGCCTCTTAATCCCCCATAATGTCGCTGAAATGGCAAGATCTGCTCTGCCTTCTTGGAATCCATTTTTAATTATCATAACACAGACTTAAGCTCCCCTTCCTGTGGTCTGAGAACTACTCTTTAGCCCCCATGGGACCTCTGCCCTTCACTAACTCCCAGGTCCTTTTTGTGAAGTTTCTTTAGCAGCAGAGGCTGGGACTAGGCATACCACCTAGAGGCTGCAAGGTGGAAACTTGGAAGACACCAGAGCACCTGCTTCAGAACACAAGGTGGAGTGGTGGCTGTCATAACATCCAGGTCATTTCTCTCTGAGGATGGGTCAGCAGAGATACCCAGGCTCAGTTCACGTGATATACCAAACCATTTGCTGGCACACATTCTAAGTCCTGCTCATAAGCCAAGCCCCACCCCCTCCTCACTCTTCATACCACCCTCCACGACCTTTCTATCCAAATGGCATCTTCCATTGATTCCATGAGAATTTCCCCGTGTCTACCTCATAGGTTGCAAGCTATGCATACCTAAAGTATAGACTTCATGAAGACAATATATTTTTCATGGAGAGTAATTAGTTTGACAATGGTGTGCCAATACTAGAATCATCCAGCCATTGTGTACTATTTGGAAGAATTAAGTGTCTTCTAAGTTAAGAAGAGGTACTCTAGGATTCAACAATTCCATACCTACGTACACAGCCAAAAGATTTAAAATGTGCTCAAGCAAAAATCTGCAGGAAAAACATCTCAGCAATATTGTTCAGTAGAGCCCTGTTTGAGCTTCATTCTGAAATGTACACACACACACACATACACACACACACACACACACACACACACACACACACACACACCAGGCTCATGATTTTAAATGCTTGGCCCTGACCTTGGGGCACTATTTAGAGGCCTTTGGGTGGTGATCACCTGGTTGGCAGCAGTGTGTCACTAGAGGGAGCCTTTTCAAACCTATAGTTGCTTCTGGTTCTGGACGGCTTTGTCAGATGCCCCAAAGGAATCTGCCACAATCTCCTGCCACAGTGAACTCCTCCATGCCTTCCCACCATCATAGACTGAAATCCCTTGGAAATCGTGAGTTAAAATGTACCCTTGCCTCCTCTATGCTGGCTTCAGTCAAGTATTTTCTAACAATGGCAAAAGTAACTAACTCCAGTCTCAAAGGCGAAAAGCCTGAGAGTTTCGGCTAACATGTGAATAAAGTAGTTGTGGTGAAGCTCACACAACAGAATAGTACAGAGCCATAGCGACGAACCTTGAAAATGTTGCACTGTATGCAAGGGAATGTTCCAGAATAAGCAAACACGGGAAGTCAGAAGATGGGGTGTTCCTGGGACATGGGGTGAAGGGGAAAGTAAGAGTGATAGTTACAGAGTTTAGGATTTCTTTGTGGGGGCAGGAAAAGTGTGATATTTGCCCAACTCTATAACTACACAAAAAGTAAAATAGCACTGTGTCCATTACTCTTATACTATTGTGACAAGTATACCTGACAGACACAGCTTAAAGGAGAAATTATTAATTCCAAATGGATTAATCTACCATAGGGAAAGAGGTAGGGGAATCATGGTAGAAGAGCTCTGTTTACATGTTGGTGGGCCAGGAAACAAACTATGAGACTAGGAATGACCAAGGACATAAGGACATATCTCCCCAAACACCCACATCAGTGACCTACTTCCTCCAGAGAGGCACCAGATCCTAATGTTTCCATGATCTGCTACAGCAGTGCCAGCAGCTCGGACCAAGCATTCAGCACCTGAGCCTGTGGGCAACAGCTCAGTCAAGGGGCACCTTTAAAAAGGAAGAGCTTTATGAATATGCTAAAGATGCCTCGGGTTTTAAAAGCTTTACCAACTAACACATGCTGTTCTGGTAGGAGGATGAACAGTTAAACCAAAGAAAAAGAATACACATCTCAAAAGCTTATCGTAAAAGAATGTAGTATAGTTATCATTACAGGTCTGTGGAGAAATTATTTAGTCAATAAATAGTGTTGTACAACTGGCTATCTACATGAAAACTGAAGGAAAATTAAATCTCACCTCCATACCACTTACACACTTGGGTTTCATATAAAGAACCTAAGTGGATTTTAAAAGTAAAAGAGTAATATAAAAATTTTCTGGAAAAAAGTAATAAAACAACTCTAATACCCAGAGAATAGAATGTAGCCTCTGCATGGCTGAACACACCTGAAGAAGTATGTCTCAGCACTTGGGAAGTAGGCACAGGGGGACTAGGAGTTCAAGATCATTCTTTGACAGTACAGTAAGTTCAAGGCCAGCCTGGACTACATAAGAGACAATATCTCAAAAAACCAACAAAATCAAAACCAAAGAGTAAGATGATTAAATAAGGCATACACACACACACACACACACACACACACACACACACACACACACACACACACAAATCAAATGGCAAAGATGGACATAATACAGTAGAATCAACTCTGGGTGAAGAGATGATCTCATAAGTGAAGGGGAAGACCATAGACAATAAAGAATTGGTTCCCATGATGCATAGAAACAGTTAAAAACTAATTTTAAAACACAACCAAATATAACAGATGATATAAAATGCACAAGAGATTGAAACTAGCAATCTAAATAAAACATCATTATCAGAAACACTATCGGTTAGAGAAATACACACTTAAACAATAGCTTACTGCTTCTCATTGTTCATATTTTCAAGGGTCTATATACTGAGATCATGATATAAGAGATTGGAAATTTTATTACACTCTTGGTAAAGATATAAATGTATACAACTCAGTATTTCAAGAGAGCGTTATGGGCATCTATATGTAAAGATGTTATTATGACCAGAATATGTATGTTCCCCAGACTCAATGTTAAAATTCTACCATCAAAATTATAGGAAGAGGAATGGGTCTTTTGGAAGATGGCTGTACATTTAAGCTGTATAGAAGTTATGACAGAATTGAAACATTTCCTCCAGGAGGGAAAGGTGCTCCTGAGACATAGGATGTAAACAAAGTCACAAGTCTGGGAAAACAGGTTATAGACACGGAAAAGAACTGCTGAGAGAGAAGTCTGGCCAGCTGAGTTACCCAGAGGAAATTCTCAGGCCTGTTGAGCTGCCTGCAAGCTGTCCAGAGAGCTCCAGGGTTAGGCATCTTGAGTTGCTACCTGAGGTAGGCTTTTCAGATGTGGTTGTTTTGAGTCATGCCTGCTCGTCTAAGTAACCCCGGTAAAATCTCATTGGTTCATCAAGGGGGACGTCAGGAGAGTCATCGCTTTGGTCTGTCACAAGTTCCTTATCTGGGATGAGTAGAAGTGTGTGTCATGTCTCCCCAAGAAAAGTGTCACTTTCAATGCTCCTATTAAAAGCAGCTTCTGGAATGATGTTAAGATGGGTTCAACCTCTGTATGAGAGACCAGATCTCCTGGGTTGTACATACTTTTAGCTTGGTCTTGTAACTGTGAGAAGTAAGTACTTTGCTCCTAACCTGCCTGCTTCCTCTAAGATTTTTGAACAGAGCAAGTCCACAATGCTCAGTGCTGTCATGTTAGGCCTGACTCTCACGAATACCTGTGGATACGGATGGACACCCCAGTGTTTTTTGTAAATGGGAAAGTCTAGACAGAAGCCAGGCTGGGGAAACAGGTAGAGAGAGCTCTGGATGCCGCTGCAGCTCATCCCAGCAGTTTGAATGGGTAGATGATGATCTCGGCATTGCCATGGGTAAGTCTCATAGATGGCATAGCCATTAAAATTTTTCAGAATTACGAGCACAGTAAAATAATATCTATAGAAATTTTAAAAATTCAAAATATAAAATTTTTAAACATGGAGAGAAAGGTTATGCACTAGTTATCACTTGGTAACTACCTCTAGGGCAGAAAAATGGGGAGGATGGATTGTCCTTGTCTCTAACTCTCAGTAGCACTTTATCTTATAACTAGTTAATCCAAATATAGTTTATTAAATCCAGGAAATGGGAAAATGAGTACAGGTGCTACCATTCTTATAATTTTCTTTATATTTTAAATATACATAACCAATGTTTTAAAGGGAAAAAAAAAACTTCACAGGGAATCACGTGACTAGAATCAGGAGGTGAGCAGGTAATGGTGCTGGGAGAAAATGACATGAACAGAGATGTCAGGGCACCAGGAGGGACAGAATGCATGAGGAGGTGAGAGCAGGGGTGGCTTGGCAGTGGCTATTAAGAGAACTTGGCCATTGATGAGACATGCTGGTGACAGAGTCTAAGTGCCATGCAGATCACAGCAAGGGCTCCTGATCGGGCATTTGATGGCTTCTGTCAAAAAGCAAAGAGGAGAGCCACATTGGTGGCAAGTAGTGACTGAGTCCTAGAAAGGTTTGTACTGAGACACCAAACAAATGCAGCTAGACTTTAAGTGATGGGTAAGTAAAGACGGGGACGGTGTATACAGGGGAAAAATGGCAAAGAGTAGAACCCTGAAACCTCCCAAGATGATGTGACATCTTCTTAAATCAGAGAAGACCTCATGAATGTGGTCAAGAAGTGACCAGAGATGTCAAAGCAAAACAGGACAATGGGCTCTCAAAAAAAAAAAACCTTCCCCAGAAGAAAGGTTCCAAGAATGGCTAAGGAGACCAGGGCTGACTGGCACTCCATCCGTGAAATTAATTCCTAGATGTTCCCATTAGATTTAACAACACAAACATCTCCACTGGCCTAAGGGTAGGACTCAGATTGTGGTAGAGTAACTGATGGTAAAAAGCTTTGTGGGAAAGTCTAGAAACTTCATTTGAATTTAGACTACCCAGGTTGAAATCCCACTCTCCTGGGTACCTCTGGGTAAGTTACTCAGCGCCATCGTCCCTTTGTTGGGTGTTAGCTCACTATGTCAGTCACATCCCATCAGTGTGTAAAACATCTATGTAAAGGAGGATAGAAAAGAAAAAGGAAGGCTTATCCAGACTCACAATATCAGAGGTTTCAGTTCATGGTTGATTGACATATCCCACTATAGGTTGAATGAGACATCATGGCAGAGACTGCATGAAGGAGCAAAGCTACTCACCTCATGGCTGCTGGGAAGTTAGATGGAGAAGAGGCAGGGCATGAGTGCTACCCTCCAAAGCATGCCTCCAGTGACCCACTTCCTCCGTTCGCAGCATCTCCTAATAGCACCACCAGCCAGGAAGTGCAAGATTTCGACACATAAGGCTTTGGGTGCATTGATAGTCCAAGCTAGGACTTTCCACCTCTGTCTCCCAAAAGCTCATATCCAGCACATAGTGGAAAACACATTTAGCTCACCTTCTCAGGACTCCAAAGTCTTATCATCTTCTTCATTGCTTAAAAGCCCATGTCTAAAATCTCCAACTCTTGGGGCAAATATTAGATGTGAGTCCCTATTTAAAAAATCAAAAAGAAAGCTATAATGCATTTATATTACACATAGCTTTGAGTCCAACTCCTGATCTGTGGTAGTTTGAATAAAAATGACCCCCATTAGCTCACATATTTGATTGCTTAATCGCCAGAGAGTGGAATTCCTTGAAAGGATTTGGAGGATTATGAAGTGTGGCCTTCTTGGAGAAGTGTGGCCTTGTTGGAGGAAGAGTGTCACTAGGGATGGGGTTTAAGGTTTCAAAAACCCCATCTCTCTCCTCCCCTCCCCTCCCCCTTCCCCTCCCCCTCCCCATCCCCCCTCTCTCCCTCTCTCTCTCCCTGCCTCTCTCTCTCCCTGCC